>CAJQUN010000012.1:8509362-8672928 GCA_907163345.1 Haberlea rhodopensis | reverse complement strand
TACTCAATGCACTTGGCTCGGTATCTACAACATGCCCCTAAGCCCAACACAACTGTCAATTCTGAGTCATTCCCATCTCAGTGGAGGATGATAATCGACGATCAATAATACGGCGTGATTCCCAAAATCAACACCACACAACCAACTTACCGAATCTTTCAAAGATTCCCAAATAGGTATAATACTACCTCCTTCCCACAAGGGAAGTGTCATCGAACTCGAGATCCACTAGTCTCGAACCACCGTTCGGAAAACTGGATACAATAACACCCATTGCATCCCAAGTACACGGATTCCTCAGATCGTGTCAACGACGACTTGATGACTCTCTTGTTGGTACTCAACATTATGACTGTCCCAGACAATTCTCTCAAAACATAGACGTATATAACATTCTCATGGGTGTCACATGCCTCAAACATCATACTACAAAGAGACAATCAAAAGCCTGCCAAAAGTCTTCATCGTATCATCATACGATCCACCAAACTCGGTTCCAACGTGTATAATGGCTCCAACAATCACACTTTATCATTACTACGATATCTGGCTAGCAAAGCGCTGTCTCCATAGGCTCATATCAAGCCCACCAACAGGCCATGTTCCATCTCGGTATGCCATACCGTACAAACCGTTAGAGTAATGGGTCATCGCCCAACATATCTCTAAAATACCAAGCACATGGACAACCCGGTGTCCTTGCTCACTTATGATGCAATCATAATCCGATATGATTTATCCCACACCATTAGGGTGGGTGCAACCATGTTTACCCTACGTCACACACAAGCGAGTAGTTTCCTTGACTACTCTTACCACCAAACACTTGGCCCTAGCCAAACCAACGAGCATACCCAGGGTATCATCGCTCGACAATTATTTAACTCTATAACATGATGGGGTACATTTACCGGTACAATACATCCAATACTCCACCGAGCAAACCTGCTCGGCAAAAGGTCCTCGTCAACTAGTGACCCAGACTCTACCATGTGCTCATCATCGGCACTCAAACTATACAGCCAAATACATAACATAAATGTATTAATCATCAAAACGACGCTACAACAACGTCTACATAGAACATCCACTATGCCATTGTCATCTCGTGACGGTACTGTCAACATATGACTTTGAAATAATATTGTCGACTCATGACGGTAAATGTCGATACACGACGTCTATAATCTCATCGTCAAACACATGACAACATAAGTAAATCAACACATGATATCCACAATAGTGCTAATAAACAGTAATATGCCATACCTCATTGCTAACAATATAGCGGCATACCTGTCTCCGTCATCCACAGTGGTACGCAATCAGCACCCATCGCTCGTAGGTGGCGTAATCCAGCGTCATGTACATAGCGGCATAACCCATCGCTATAGAATCAGGGGCATAATCCCTCGTCATAGAGTCAGCGGCATAAAACATCGCTATAGACATCTGGCGGCATGAACCATCGCCATAGATGTAGCGGAATGTACCATCGCTATGAACACCCGGCGGCATAAGTCATCGTGAATCAATATAGCGGAATGAGGCATCGCTATCAATACTCGGCGGCATAAATCATCGCCAATAGAATAGTGGAATGAGATATCGCTATCAATATATCCGGCGGCAAGAACCATCGCCGAATGAACCGTCACTATCAATACACCTGGCGGCATGAACCATCGCCAATCCATATAGCGGAATGAACCATCGCTATCAATATACATGGCGGCAAGAACCATCGCCAATCAATATAGCGGAATGAACCGTCGCTATCAATACACCTGGCGGCATGAACCATCGTCAATCCATATAGCGGAATGAACCATCGCTATCAATATACATGGCGGCAAGAACCATCGCCAGTCAATATAGTGGAATGAACCATCGCTATCAATATACATGGCGGCAAGAACCATCGCCAGTCAATATAGCCGATCCCTAGTCATTGTCACGGTAGTGTATTTTAATGCCCCTCGCTCAAATAAAACATGCGGTACTCCCACCCCTCGCTTCACATATAGGCGGCATAGAATAACCTCGCTTAAATGGACATGCGGCGCTCCCACCCCTCGCTTCACATTTTAGCGGCAAATATTCTTTCCTCGCCTCATATGCTAACCACGCTTCAATGTGACATGCGGCGCTCCCACCCCTCGCTTCACATTTTAGCGGCACAAAACAATAATAGCGGCAAGCATTTAAATCATCACTCATCCATAACAATGACTCATGGGATATTCCCCAAGTATTTCATCCATACCTGCATCACAAAGCATAATCCATATTCCAACATACATCATCATGAGTGTATTTTAATGCACCTCGCTCAAATGCGACATGCGGTACTCCCACCCCTCGCTTCAACATTTGGCGGCAAAGCATTAAAATCATCACTACATGTACACATGCAACCACAATGCATAATTCATGATGTATATAAAACGCAGGTTACCGTTTCGTGTCTTTCAACCATGGCCTTAGCCTTTCCACGTCATAGTGTCCCTACAGGAACAATTCCAAACCATGAGCATACGATAATCCATATTCCCCACAATATGAGTATAATGAGTAAATGCATAAACTATGAGTACAAAGTACTTCTTGCATCCCAATGCATTTCAAAATGCTCCACTTGGTTGTCCCTGTGTCACAACTCACAATCATAATCAACAGGTTATATTATGATTCTTCTATAGATGTCATGACATATAATCGTTTCACTATGATCACATATCACAAATGCACATAAGCAAAATAGTTGTGTCACACAACACTAGCTACTATCATGCATAAATATGTGTTACCCAATCCTATCAGCATGTTTTAGGCCTTCAACAGCCCCAAAGAGCTAACCACTGCTCTGATACCACTAATGTAAGGACCCCAAGCCCTTAACCCTTGATTAGTGTATTAACCACTATATGTGGCACATGCTTTCAATAAAAAGTCAATCGGGAAGCTCAGATGATACTTTATCATTGCATGGCAATTACAAAATTTCCATTAACACTCAATGTTAAAAGATCATCAGCCTAACAACAAATAGACTCATAAAGTTCGCCCATTACCATCCCCTTTGTGCCACTTTTTACATTGTGGACTTTTATAAAAATTTGGGCAGAGTCCTCCCCATAAATAGAGCTATCCCGAATAGAAAGCACACACATAACATAATGCCCGCCAGGGAAAAACATAATACTCATCAGAATGCAGCAATATCAAGTAAATGCCCAGCCAGGGAAGACAAACCACAAATATGAACGACAAAGCGGGTTTCACACCCCACATAATAACCAATGACTCTCATATCATTTAGCAATTCTACCTCTAATTGCATGCAACATCAATGAGAGAGAGAAAGGGCTCTGCCTTTATATACAATCCATATACAAGTATGATCGTGCTCACATGCGAGCATCATGAATGTATATAACCCTCAGGTGTATATAGGTACTATCTATACGATACCGTGCCCATCAAGCCCTGGTAGCACAATCCTGGGAGTAAAATCCAATCAACAGCTCGGCTCCAACTCCAAAGGCCATCGATGTACCTGTTCACCTGCCCCAACAGAGACAAAGCCCCCAACGGGGTGAGCATACCAATACACAAATCCCATAATCACAATATGAAATTCATAATTTACACAAAGTAAATACTAATGATTTTAAATGATACTCCCTGGATGGCAACATCCTCATCCTGGATTCCGTGTACTGTCCCTGTTCTCACAATCATCAAACTCATCAAATCTCATAAATCAGTAAATCACACATTGATTTAACTCATTAGCATGCCTGATTCTCAGTATCAATAATTAATGATTCCAAATTCATTATACATACAAACATAGAGATCTCGATATCTAATACTGGTTTTCAACTTTGCTACAATCACAGGTAGCTCAAATGCCTAGCATTTTATTTATAACCAATTTTCCATTATACCGAGACCATCTCACATGTCTTATGATGAGTACATGATCCCACGATCATTCTCAGGCATCTCAAATGCCGTACAATAGTCCATATAGACCCAGTACCACCATATAGTATCAACACATAAATATGACCATATACGCACAACCATCGATGAAATCAAAATACATTATGCATTTCAATAAATGCTCTCATATAAAGTAATGCTCGTACGTTCGACGTACCTTAAATCTCCGAGTCCGAGCCAAAACCTTGCTCGAGTTCCATGCTCCGAGGAACGATGTGCTAACACGATAAATTAATTCACAATTAATTACGAACATGCAACCCATGCTCAAGCAACACCCATAACCCTCAAAAATATTGCCAACACACGACAATTAACCATTTCAAGGACCCGGGGTAGAGTACCATGCAGGGAGGGAAAATCGAATGAGACATCAACGAAAATTGCTCAAGAGCTCCCCATAAATTTTCGAACCCTCACTCCACAATTCGAACCCAATTAAACACCATAATTCATCTAAATATGAATTAATCAATCAACAACATGAATAATCGCCCCACATGCCAAAACCCCCAAAATTCGAATTCAAAGCCCTAAATTCGAACCCAATTCCTTAAATTCGAACACAATAAGCATCATAATACATCTAAAACATGAATTAATCGATCAATAGCAAGAATCATCATCCCTTGCCAAAAATTTCCCAAAATTCGAACCCTAACCTCATTCAAACAGCATGAAAAATCGAATCAATTGGCAACCAATTCTTTGAACCACAAAGCAAGAAATTTTTGAACCAAACTAAGCACAAAAACGCCCCAATAACACCTGAAAGAAAGCCCCAAAAATCGTACCCAAAATCGAGCCACAAAATCGGACAGAACTCCGGTTTTCGAACCCTACGCTTTCTGCAGAAATCCGAGCTCAAATCGCGACCAAACTTCGAATTGTTGGTATGGGGAGGAGCGCCTGGAAGAGACGAAGCTGGCGGCGGGTCGGACGCGCCGAATGGCGGCCGGACGGCGGCGGGCGGAGCACTTTTGTGCGCGGGGGACAAAGGGGATCGGGAGTGCGGACGCGGGGAAGAGAGAGAAATAAGGTGCTGAAATGGTTCCGATAATTAAAATCTCGGGTTCAACTGGTATTTATAGCAAAATACCCCGAAATACTAATAGCCCCACAAATACATCATGATTCATTAAAAATCATCTGTTTTCAAAAACTCTCTCTCTAACTCAAAAACCCCCTACCGGTGCCCACACAAGCACCCGAGATTCTGTGTCACACTAAAAACCCAACTCACAGGTTTTCACCGAAATGATAATACGATCTCAACCTCGGGATCCAACGATCCCAACTACTCAAATAGACGAGCCCGAAAGGCCCAACACTTCGATTAAACTCCTAATCTCCACGTAAAACAACTTTAGGGGTTATTAACACTCCGGGATTAACATCCCTAATCTCTGGTCATCACAATACGCCTCAAAGAGCATGTAGTTAAGTTCTAGCATGTATTAGAGACTTCTTAAGACTATCACAAAGTTCACACAATCTTCACTAAGCTATGCACACTTCAAAAGTCATGACAATAACGTGCTCAAATTAGTCAACTACTAAGTTAAAGTAAAATTTTCATTAGAGTTCAAAGTGTTCCAATGTTAACAATTCACCTATGTTCAAAAACATGCATGATATTAATTAGGTTTCATCATGGGCTAGTGATTCTAAGCATGTGTTCATTACTAACTATGAGCTCAAAATTTTCAAAATTTTTGATTTTTTTGTATTTTTGAAATAAGAAAAACAATAACACACCACTAATCCCTCACCCATACTTAAATCTTACATTGTCCCCAATGTAAGACAAAAATACAAGAAAAGAGAAAAGTTTAAACTAAAAATCAATAAAACTAAAAAGGTAAAAGGGAAACTAACTCCCCTTGGGTTGCCTCCCAAGCAGCGCCTCTGTTTAACGTCGGTGGCCCGACGCCAGTGCTCGTGCTCAGTCGAAGTCAGGTGGATCCTCTAGAGATACCTTGATGTCTACTTACCCTCCTTCTTCATTTTGGACACCTTCATAGTAGTGCTTCAATCGGTGACCATTCACCTTGAATGTCTTAGTGGTGTCCAAACTCTGAATTTCCATGCACCATGGGGATATTGTAAGTAATCCTAAGAGCATACAGCACAGCGGAATAAAATATTTTGGATTACTAGAACAATGGATCTATACATAGGGATTCATATCGGATAAAGGTTTACAAAAGTCTCACCCTTGTAGCGTGTTTGAGCAGATTCCACGGAGCAGCACGTCCAACGAACTCCGAGTCACAAGCAACACCTCCAAGGTCTTACCTCTACGGTATCCACACGATCAAATCGAAAAGGGATGTTCAAGAATAAGTTGCTAGACTTATTCTTGAATCAAAACCAAAACCACGGATCAAAACCAATTAAAGGCAACCAATCTCCTTCCCTAACTAGCGGCGGCGACGGCCGAGAGAGGAGAGTGAGGCGGCGGCGATTAGGTCACGCCTCTTGAGATGGCCGAGAGCTCAAGGTTTTTAGTCGCTAGGTTTTTAATATCAAAGTATGATATGAAAGTATGATTAACAATTAATCAAAACCTTGTATTTATATTATAAGGCTTTTAATTAAGGTTCAAGACTTTCTTAAAGTCTTATGGGCCCAAACCCATGATTTAATTAAAACCTTTTATCACTTAATTAAGACTCTTCATAATTAATTAATTCATCCAATGAATTTAATTTCCCTTATGGATTTAATCTTTTGTGCGTCCCGATAGGATCTTGTAATGTTGGCAGTGACATAAAATTTCATTTTACGTTACAAGCTAAAAGCGGTGTCCTAGCAACACATCGAGGCTACCCAAATTACAAGAATGTCAATGACTCGACATAGCCTTTAGACTTGTGGTAATATTAACCATGTAACTTAATCCCTTTGTCCTTTGTGTTTAGATTGAACATGAGTCATGGAATAGTCATACTCGTATATTCAATCTCTATTTCTTGATCCCCAAGTAGAACTAGAATAAACGAATAAGCTCGATATCTCATATCGACTCATTCGAGCATGGCCATGCATTTTAGTTCTCACTTGATCAAGGGCCACACACATCTCCTGTTATATAGGAGGGACAAATCCTATCTCGATCAGTCAACATCCCTCTACATAATTCGTAGTGTATCCAATAGTCGCCTTTATAGATTACCCTGTTACGGGTAACGTTTGACGATATCAAGATACATAACTCCTTATGTTGGGATCTCTGATGATCACAAGTCGTAAGGATTACATACATTATTATCACTATGAGAATTGCATATGACGATCATATAACTATCCATGTTGCATTCTCATGGTGGGGTCTGTCCAGTACATCGTTCTCTAACATGTACCCATGTGTTGATTTGATATCTCATATCAATGAAACAATTCATCAATCAACACATACTAGTCTCTACGTATTATCATTATCCCTATTCATGATAATACTTGACTTGGGACATCTTTAAGAATAATACAATATTATTCTAAGGACATTAACATATATATTAATTCACATTGCCACAGTTAAAAGAATAATATATATAATGAATTGTCATTCAAGAAATCATAAACATTGTATGTCAAAACAATCATCTAATGATTTGTCTTAGGGCATATCCCAACAAATCTCCCACTTGCACTAAGACCACTCAGACATATACCTAATGCCTAGAGATCTAGTATGACGATCATGCTTCTGCTGTGACAGTGGCTTCGTCAATGGGTCAGATACATTATCATCTGTTGGTACTTTGCATATTTTAACATCTCCCTTTCAACGATTTCTTGAATGAAATGGAAACGCCTAAGTATGTGCTTGGATCTTTGGTGAGATCTTGGTTCCTTAGCCAATGCGATCGCTCCATTGTTGTCAAAAAAGAGTTCTATCGGATCTTTAATGCTAGGCACCACTCCAAGTTCAGAAATGAACTTCCTCATCCAAACCGCTTCCTTTGCTGCATCCGAGGCAGCAATATACTCAGCTTCCGTTGTAGAATCGGCTGCTGTTTCTTGCTTTGAACTCTTCCAGCTCACAGCACCTCCATTTAGGCAATACACATATCCAGATTGCGATCGAAAATCATCTTTGTCAGTTTGGAAGCTTGCATCAGTGTAACCCATTACATGAGCTCTTCCTCACCTCCATAAATCAAGAATGTTTCTCAAGTACTTCAGGATATTCTTGACAGCAATCCAGTGACCTTCACCTGGATCAACTTGATATCTGCTCGTCATGCTCAAAGCATACGATACATCGGGACGAGTACATATCATGGCATACATGATAGATCCAATAGCTGACGCATATGGAATCTTACTCATGCGTTGTCTCTCATCAGGTGTTGAAGGACACTGTTCCTTCGAGAGATAAATGCCATGCGTCATAGGCACGAATCCGTTCTTTGATTCTTGCATGCTAAACCTTTTAAGCACTTTGTCTATGTATGTACTTTGACTTAGGCCAAGAAGCCTTCTCGATCTATCTCTATAGATCTTGATTCCTAATACATAGGTGGTTTCTCCCAAGTCTTCATCGAAAAGCAGTTCCCTAGCCAAATCTTTACAGATTGTAAGGCAGGGATATCATTTCCAATGAGAAGTGTGTCATCTACATACAACACTAGGAAATGATTACGCTCCCACTTACCTTCTTGTAGACACAAGGTTCATCTTCGTTTTTGATAAAAAACCGAACTCTTTGATTGCATCATCAAAACGAAGATTTCAACTCCGAGAAGCTTGCTTCAATCCATAAATGGATCGTTGTAGCTTGCATATCTTTCCAGCATCCTTTGGATCGACAAAACCCTCGGCTGTGTCATGTACACATCCTCGAGCAGATTTCCATTAAGGAAAGCTGTTTTGACATCCATCTGCCAAATTTCATAATCATGAAATGCAGCTATTGCAAGTAAGATCCTTATGGATTTAACCATGGCCACTGGTGAAAAAGTTTCATCATAGTCAATACCATGAATTTGTTTGAATCCTTTTGCAACCAGCCGACCTTTATAGGTTTGTACATTACCATCCATATCGGTCTTTTTCTTGAAAATCCATTTGCACCCTATGGGTCGTACCCCTTCAGGTGGATCAACCAAAGTCCATACTTGGTTTGCATACATGGATTCCATCTCAGATTTCATGGCCTCTTGCCATTTCTCAGAATCAGTGCCCATTATAGCTTGTTGATAAGATGACAGCTCATCCTCATCAATAAGTAGTAAGTCACCTGTTGAGTCACAAGAAACCATATCTCTGTGGCTCCCGGTGTTCTCTTACAGACCTATGCTGGGCTTGTGTCTCTTGAGCAGGTACTTCTTCAACAACAGATTGTGGTGCCTGCTCTGTTTCCATCTTCAATCTCAGGTTCAGTGTTTTCTTGTGGTTGAACTTCACTAAGTTCTATTTTTCTCCCACTGGTTTTTCTAGAAATAAATTCTCTTTCAAGAAATACACCAGCCCGAGCAACAACTACTTTGTTCTCGGTGGGATAATAGAAATAGTATCCTTTCGTTTCCTTAGGATACCCCACAAATAAACACTTATCAGATTTGGGGTCCAAGTTTGTTAGTGGCGTGACGTCTAACGAAAGCCTCACAACCCCAAATCTTCATAAAAGACATACTAGGACGCTTCCCAGTCCATATCTCATATGGTGTCTTTTCCACTGATT
The DNA here is from genome assembly GCA_907163345.1 of Haberlea rhodopensis. Taxonomy (NCBI): domain Eukaryota; kingdom Viridiplantae; phylum Streptophyta; class Magnoliopsida; order Lamiales; family Gesneriaceae; genus Haberlea; species Haberlea rhodopensis. The sequence continues at coordinate 8,663,225 of CAJQUN010000012.1, read as the reverse complement.
TAGATGGAACACGGTTCAGTAAGAAAATCGCTGTTTCTAGAGCGTGTCCCCAAAACGATATCGGAAGATCTGCATGACTCATCATTGATCTAACCATGTCTAACAAGGTTCGATTTCTCCTCTCGGATACACCATTCCATTGTGGAGTATACGGAGGAGTGAGTTGTGGAACTATCCCACACTCCTTTAGATAGTCATGAAACTCTTGGCTTAAGTATTCACCTCCTCGATCTGATCGAAGGATTTTGATACTTTTGCCAAGTTGGTTTTGTACTTCATTCTTGAAATCTTTGAACTTTTCAAAGGTTTCATGCTTATGCTTCATTAGGTACACATACCATATCTACTGAGGTCATCAGTAAATGTAAAGAAGTATTGAAAACCACCTCTAGCTTGTGTACTTATTGGTCCACATACATCACTATGTATTAGTCCCAATAAAACATTTGCCCTTTCAACATGTCCCTTGAAAGGGGCTTTAGTCATCTTGCCCATTAACAAGATTCGCATGTTTCATATGATTCAAAATCAAATGAATCTAATACTCCATCCTTATGAAGTTTAGATATGCGGTTTTCGTTTATGTGGCCCAAGCGACAATGCCAGAGATAAGTCGGATTACAATCATTATTTTTTAATCCTTTTAGTATTTATGTTATAGATAGGCATATTAAGATTTAATAAATAAAGAACATTCACCATTTGTGCGCTAGCATAAAACATATCATTTAAATAAATAGAACAACAGTTGTCCTTTATTATAAATGAAAAACTACACTTGTCTAAACAAGAAATAGAAATTATGTTTTTGGTAATGGATGGCACAAAATAATAGTCTTTTAAAATCAATGATAAACCAGAAGGCAAAGATAATAATAATCTCCTATAGCTAATGCAGCAACTCTTGCTCCATTTCCAACTCGGAGATCAACTTCACCTTTCGCCAACATCTACTCTTTTTGAGGTCCTGCACATTTACACAAATGTGAGATCCACATCCAATATCTAATACCCATGATGAAGAAGTAGATAAATTGACTTCTATAACAAAAATACCTGAAGCGGAAGTCACACTTCCTTTCTTTAGATCCTCAGATATACTTTGCAGTTTCTTTTCCAATGGCCGGTCTCACCGTAATGGAAACAGTTCCCTTCCTTCGCTATCCCTCCCTTTGGTTTCAGTGCATAAGACTTTGGGCTTAGATTTAACAAAGACCTTCTTTGCTTTCTTATTGCCTTTAGCTTGGCCTTTCCTTTGCCCTTATTCACAATAAGAACATTTGTGGCATTAGTCTTCTTGTATTTACTTCATATGTTCTCAACATACCAAGCAATTGTGGTAGAGTCTTTTCCATGTCAGTCATATTGTAATTTACTACGAATTGACTGAAGCTCTCCGGCAACGATTGCAAGATCACATAGGTGGCCAACTCTTGGTCCAATGGAAAACCCAGCTTGTCCAAATTCTCAATGTACCCAATCATCTTGAGCACATGAGTTCCAACTAGGCTTCCTTCTACCATCCTGCACTGGAACAATGCTTTAGAGACGTCATGCATCTCTTGTCTAGCTTGTTGTTGGTACAGTTGCTTAAGGTGCTCGATCATATCAAACGCCTCCATTTCCTCATGTTGCTTCTGAAGCTCAGAGTTCATGGTTGCAAGCATAAGGCACCCAACATCAAGTGCGTCACTTTGATGCTTCTTGTAAGCATCTTTTTCGGCTCTTGTAGCCGTTAGGGGAGGTTCCTCAGCGGGCAAGGGTTCCTCTAGGACATATTGTTTCTTTTCTTGTTTGAGGACTATCCTCAAGTTCCTATGCCAGTCTAGGAAATTTGTCACATTTAGTTTGTCCTTCTCAAGGACCGATCGCAGTGATAATGTTTTTGATACGTTGTTAGTTGCCATGGATATCTACAATATAAATATGCAAAATAAGTTTATGATTTAATCATTTAACATGGTCTTACATTAAATGATGCTCCCACTATTTTGTTTAAAAATATCAAACCTCAAAACCTTTATTGGGCCAAGATCCATATTTCCCCTAATCTTGAGTTAGCTTTGGCTAATCGCCCAAGACTCGGTTATTTAGGTAGACAACACTTTGTCAATTATATCACATATAATTCTTGGATAGTTGGACGAACAACACTTTGTTCAATTCATCAAATGAATTATTATCCAACCCATGCCTCTAAGTTCTCAATCCTATTGAGATAACTTAGTTAAGTCGTACCCAATTTTAAAGTATAACGGATATCACTTTTATCCTTTCGCGCCTTACTAAGATTGACATGGTGCTTTGCTTTGGCAAACCCACATATGTACAATCGAAGTTTTTGACGAGTACTTTTAATTTTGGAAGGCATCTAAAACTTAATATTTAGAGGGATTTATTGATCTCATGATTAGTTTGATAATTTAAAATATGTCCACTACATATAGTTGTATACATATCTACATATATGTGTAATACTATTATCAATCTAAAACATAAGATAAATCATGCATCAACATACATAATTAAACGTGACATGGTTATAGCCCCTACTAATAATTTTCTCAAGCCAATGAGAAAATCCTAAGAGTCAACCTAAGGTAACTTCACAAGCACCTTCCTTTGGCTCCAATTTGTGAATGGCCTCCTCATCCCGGCACGATGCCCCATATTCATTTATCACCATCAATAAAATAAACTACATTATTTACAAGATATAGAATTCCTCGATTCACATTCGAGGGGAACATAGGGGAGGGATTACATTTGGAATGAATAGATAAGGCACGACTCGCAGGTCGTATTATAAATTACAAACATTCACAAATCCTATCTAATAGGTCAAAGGGCTATAACCACGCACCATGCTCAAACAACACATAAAGCATGCATTAACATTTAATTAATTAAATTCTAAACATTTTAAATTTAATTCTAATTAATACTGTAAAATAGAATTTTGAAAAATATCGTACGCTCGGGACATCACATGCCACGAACTAATTTCGACTTAGCTATGAACCACCATGGTTCGAACCAACCATGCTCCACGGCTGGACCATGGCATGGGCCTAGGGTTCGAAACCCTAGCCCATGGCCGAGCCTTGTGCTAGCGGCGGCGGCGCTAGGGTTCCAAACCCTAGCCGCCGTGCACCACTTCTCGGTCTTCATCGAGCCAACTTGATCGAAAACGCCAGAATTCTTGAGCCACGAATCATGGTCAGTTCATGCACGGTGGTGGTTCAACCATCTCGAGCCAAGGGTTCGAAAAAACCCTAGCTCTCATGTGGTGAAGCCACTTATCCATGCATGCTTGAACCATTATCGAGCCAAAGAGTTCAAAACCTTAGCAAAGAGGCGACGATGGCCGAGCCCATGCACGGCTACTAGGGTTCGAAACCCTAGCCGTCATGAGCTAGTCGTCACGAGCCATTGGGTTCTAAACCCTAATCAAGTTTCGACACTTCCATGCACAATTATTAGCCACAACGACTAAGCCATCTCGAGCCAAGGGTTCGAGAACCCTAGCCCTCATGTGGTTAGCCGTGTGTCATTTGTGATGGTGATGGCCGAACACTTTTGATGTATGGTTCGATTTTTCGCCAATTTATATCAAATATAATTTTACGATGATTTTCACAAATTCGATATTAACATATCATATATGTTCATACAGTTTTAAATAGCATGCAATATTAATCTAAATATGATTAAACTATTTAACCACATAAATCCGATATGAGCCTTGTACACGGCTCTGATACCACTGTAAGTAATCCTAAGAGCATACAGCGCAGCGGAATAAAATATTTTGGATTACTAGAACATGGATCTATACATAGGGATTCATATCGGATAAAGATTTACAAAAGTCTCACCCTTGTAGCGTGTTTGAGCAGATTCCACGGAGCAGCACGTCCAACGAACTCCGAGTCACAAGCAACACCTCCAAGGTCTTGCCTCTACGGTATCCACACGATCAAATCGAAAAGGGATGTTCAAGAATAAGTTGCTAGACTTATTCTTGAATCAAAACCAAAACTACGGATCAAAACCAATTAAAGGCAACCAATCTCCTTCCCTAACTAGCGGCGGCGACGGCCGAGAGAGGAGAGTGAGGCGGCGGCGATTAGGTCACGCCTCTTGAGATGGCCGAGAGCTCAAGGTTTTTAGTGGCTAGGTTTTTAATATCAAAGTATGATATGAAAGTATGATTAACAATTAATCAAAACCTTGTATTTATATTATAAGGCTTTTAATTAAGGTTCAAGACTTTCTTAAAGTCTTATGGGCCCAAACCCATGATTTAATTAAAACCTTTTAATCACTTAATTAAGACTCTTCTTAATTAATTAATTAATCCAATGAATTTAATTTCCCTTATGGATTTAATCTTTTGTGCGACCCGATAGGATCTTGTAATGTTGGCAGTGACATAAAATCTCATTTTACGTTACAAGCTAAGAGCGGTGTCTAGCAACACATCGAGGCTACCCAAATTACAAGAATGTCAATGACTCGACATAACCTTTAGAACTTGTGATAATATTAACCATGTAACTTAATCCCTTTGTCCTTTGTGTTTAGATTGAACACGAGTCATGGAATAGTCATACTCGTATATTCAATCTCTATTTCTTGATCCCCAAGTAGAACTAGAATAAACGAATAAGCTCGATATCTCATATCGACTCATTCGAGCATGGCCATGCATTTTAGTTCTCACTTGATCAAGGGCCAAACGCATCTCCTGTTATATAGGAGGGACAAATCCTATCTCGATCAGTCAACATCCCTCTACATAATTCGTAGTGTATCCAATAGTCGCCTTTATAGATTACCCTGTTACGGGTAACGTTTGACGATATCAAGATACATAACTCCTTATGTTGGGATCTCTGATGATCACAAGTTGTAAGGATTACATACATTATTATCACTATGAGAATTGCATATAACGATCATATAACTATCCATGTTGCATTCTCATGGTGGGTCTGTCCAGTACATCGTTCTCTAACATGTACCCATGTGTTGATTTGATATCTCATATCAATGAACAATTCATCAATCAACACATACTAGTCTCTACGTATTATCATTATCCATATTCATGATAATACTTGACTAGGGACATCTTTAAGAATAATACAATATTATTCTAAGGACATTAACATATATATTAATTCACATTGCACAGTTAAAAGAATAATATATAATAATGAATTGCCATTCAAGAAATCATAAGGCCCATGCCAAAACAATCATCTAATGATTTGTCTTAGGGCATATCCCAACAGATACACATTAATAACTAAATAAGGCCCATGCCACCTAGAACGAAGCTTACCTGGAAACAGGCGAAGGCGTGAATGGTAAAGGAGAACTTTTTGACCAACTTCAAAGTTTCTCCTTGATATCATCTTGTCATGAAAGTCCTTCGTCTTTTCTTTGTAAAATCTTGCACTCTCATATGCTTCATTTCGTATCTCCTCTAGCTCTTGCAATTGCAGCTTCCTATGCACGCCACTCTCATCATAGTTCATGTTGAAATTCTTCACTGCCCAGTACGCTTTGTGTTCCAACTCAACAGGGAGATGACACGGTTTACCAAAAATCAGTCGATAAGGGGACAGACCTATTGGAGTCTTATATGCGGTTCTGTAAGCCCACAGTGCATCGTCAAGTCGCAAGCTCGAATCTTTCCTTGTCGGGTTTACCGTTTTTTTCCAATATTGCCTTGATTTCTCGGTTAGAGACCTCGGCTTGGCCATTTGTTTGCGGGTGATAGGAAGTGGAGACTTTGTGAGTCACGTTGTATTTCTTGAATAGGCTTTCCACTGTCCGATTGCAGAAGTGTGTACCTCTATCACTGATGATGGCTCTCGGGATTCCAAACCTAGAGAAAATGTTATGTTTGATAAAATCTGCAACAACCTTGGAATCATCAGTACGGGTGGCTATATCTTCCACCCATTTCGACACATAATCAACAGCAAGCAGTATATAAATATGACCATAAGACATAGGAAAGGGTCCCATAAAGTCAATGCCCCATACGTCAAAAATTTCAGAAATGAGAAAGGGTTGTTGAGGCATCTCCTTTCTTTGGGAGAGATTACCGGTCAATTGTCATTACGCACAGTTCTTGCAGAAAAGATATGCATCACGAAATAGGGTGGGCCAAAAGAACCCACACTCTAGTACCTTCCTAGAGGTCCTCTTGGCTCCAAAATGTCCACCGCAAGCATATGAATGGCAGAACATTAGAATGTTATTTACCTCAGTCTCGGGTATGCATCGTCGAATGATTTGGTCCGCGCAGTTCTTCCATAAGTAAGGATCATCCCATACATAATACTTGGCATCACTCTTGATCTTAGCTAATTGAGACCTAGACAATTCAGGGGGTAGCACATTAGAAGCTAAAAAATTCACAATATGAGCATACCATGGAAGATTGTCGTTTATGGAGAATAGGTGCTCATCCGGGAATTCCTCCTTCAAGCAAAGCTCATCCTCCACATGCGGTAGACGGCTCAAGTGATTTCCTACTTTGTTCTCGCTGCCCTTCTTATCCTTGATTTGTATGTCGAATTCACTCAAGAGCAAAATCCATTTTATCAGCCTTGGTTTAGCCTCCTTCTTCGTCATCAAATAGCGAAGAGCTGCATGATCAGAATAAACAATAACTTTAGTACCAAGAAATAAGATCTAAATTTTTCAAGAGTAAAAACAACTGGTAAAAGCTTTTTCTCAGTAGTAGAATAATTTCGTTGGCCATCATTCAAGGTTTTTGATGCGTAGTAGATGGCATGTGAAGTATTGCCCTCTTTTTGTCCCAAGACAGCACCAACCGCATAGTCACTTGCATCGCACATGATCTAGAAGGGCTTACTCCAGTCGGGTGGTTGGATGATGGGGGTAGAGGTCAATGACTCTTCCAGTGTATCAAAAGCTCTCTTGCTTTCGTCATCCATCTCAAAAGGGACATCCTTTTGTAGTAGCTTACACAAAGGTGTAGCTATCTTGACGAAGTCTTTGATGTACCTCCTGTAAAAACCTGCATGACCAAGAAAAGAGCGCACATCCCGGACACAAGTAGGGTAGGGTAAAGATTGCATAACATCAATTTTTGCCTTATCGACCTCTATACCATTAGCAGAAACAACATGATCCAGCACTATACCTTGTTCGACCATAAAATGACATTTTTCAGAATTTAAAACAAGGTTAGTATCGATGCACTTTTTCAATACCAATGTAAGGCTAGATAGGCAATCCTTGAATGATTTACCGTAAACAGTAATCCATGAATACTTCTAAAATATGTTCAATAAACTCAGAAAAGATACTGACCATACACCGTTGAAAAGTGGCTGGGGCATTGCAAAGTCCAAAGGGCATGCGACGGTATGCGAATGTGCCGAAAGGACATGTGAAAGTGGTCTTCTCTTGGTCCTCTGGAGCGATTGCAATCTGAAAATAGCCCGAGTAACCGTCAAGAAAACAATAATAGGAATGGCATGCTAACCTCTCAAGCATCTGGTCAATAAAAGGTAGAGGAAAGTGGTCATTTCTAGTCACAGCGTTAAGCTTCCGGTAGTCAATGCACACTCGCCATCCATTTTGAATGCGTGTGGGCACAAGTTCATCGTCTTTATTCTTTATCACAATATTACCGGTCTTCTTTGGAACCACTTGAACTGGACTAACACATTGACTATCGGATATAGGATATATCACGCCAACCGATAAAAGTTTCAGAATCTCCTCCTTCACCACATCCATCATGGGTGGGTTTAGCTTCCTTTGGGGCTGACGTGTAGGGCTCCCTCCTTCCTCCAGTAGAATTTGGTGCATGCATGTGGAGGGACTGATTCCCTTTATGTCCGCGATTGTCCATCCTATAGCAGTCTTGTGCTCCTTGAGCACATGAATCAGGTCCTTCTCTTGATCATCCCCCAACGTGCTGGAGATGATCACTGGTAATGTATTACCTTCACCAAGGAATACGTATTTAAGGTGGGTAGGCAGTGGCTTCAGTTCGATGGTGGGTGCCTGCAAAACAGATGGGAGAAGTCTAGCGTTAGAAATAGGCAGTGATATAAAAGAAACGTTACCTGACTGAAATAGCTCAGGTGTATTATCCAGTGCATCGATGGTGTGCTTCACTTCATCCATGAGGGGTACGTCCTCTTCTTCCTTCTCCATGTCCATGGTGAGAGTGCTTTCCAATTCTTCTTTGCCTACATTCTCAAAAACTTCCTGTGACAGGTAATCAATAACATCAATAGAGTACACAGTACCATCATTATTGCATGGATATTTCATGGCATCATAGATGTTAAATGTAACAATCTCACCATCAAATTCCATAGTGAGGGTACCACTATGCACATCTATCTTAGTCTTAGAAGTTTTGAGAAATGGTCTTCCTAACAATATTGGGCTACTTTTATCACCATTCTCCATGTCAAGGATATAAAAATCAGCTGGGAAAACCAGTTCATTCACTTGCACTAACACATCTTCAATTAAACCCCTAGGGTATGCACTAGATATATCCACTAATTGAATCACCACTCCCGTAGGGTTCAAAGGACCAAGTTGTAAAGAAGCATAAATAGAATATGGCATAACATTAATTGATGCTCCTAAATCTAACATGGGTTTTTCAAGGCGAGTGTTTCCAATAGTGTACGGGATAGAGAATATACCTGGATCTTTACACTTGGTAGGGATTTTTCTTTGTATCACCGCTGATACGTTTTCACCCAGTTCAACCTTTTGGGGTCCCTTCAATCTATGACTCCTCTTGGTAGTGCATAATTCCTTTAAAAACTTCGCATAGCGAGGTACTTGTTGGATGGTGTCCAGCAATGGGATGTTTATCTCACATCTTCGGAAGGTCTCATACAGGCCTTTGAGTCCAGCGTCTTTCCTGTTGTCTTTTAAAGCTTGGGGAAAAGGGGGTGGCACTTTATATTCAGAAAAAGAAGGGGGCTTACCTTTTGGTGTCTCGTGTTCTATCTCGGGCTTTTCTCCAACTTCCGCTTCCTTTTCTTCCTCACTCTTGGGAGGTTCTTTCTCCGTCTTCTCTGGTATCTCCAATTCCTTCCCACTCCTAAGTGTGACTGCAATTGCATTTTCTCTCGGATTCACCACTGTTTGGGATGGTAGAGTGGTTGATCTGTTTGCTTCAACTCGATTAAGAGCAGTGGCTAGTTGACCCACTTGGGTGTTCAAGGTTTGAATACTCGATCTTGTTTCATGTTGAAATTTAGTAACATTGTGAGTAAGATCTTGAATGATAACCTCTAACCTGTCAGTAGTAGAAGGAAAATTGGATTGCTGTGCCCTCTGAAAAGGTGGCCTGTATGGCGGAGGATGTTGTGGCGCTTGAGGAGGAACATGATTTATCGATTGTGGTTCGTAGCTCAAGTTAGGGTGTTCTCCCCATCCTGGATTGTATGTGTTGGAGTAAGGGTCATGTCTTCGTTGGGGTTATCCCGGAAATCCCCCTGCTGCATGTACTTGCTCGGCTAATGTCTCTTGAAGTGCCGTGCATGCATCAGTGGTATGACTCATCTCCAAACATATGCCACATGGTTTCACTGTCTGTCCATTTCCTCCGGCCATTTGACACACAAGGGAAGTGAGGCTAATGAGTTGTTGTTCTAAGTTGGACACATTTGCCTCTCCTTGTTTCCTTTGAGCTGGTTCCGCTCGAAAGTTGCCAAACTGCTGTGAGTTGGCCGCCATGTTAGCTATCAAGCTTTTCGCTTCCTCTGGTGTTTTATCGACAAAGGCTCCTCCACTCGCAGCGTCAACCAAGTTCCTGTCATTGGATAACAAACCTTCATAAAAGTACTGAATGAGTAAATGTGCACTTATCTGGTGTTGTGGGCAGCTTGCACACAACTTCTTGAAGTGTTCCCAGTATTCATGCAATGTTTCTCCCGAGTACTATCTGATGGAGTAGATCTCCTTTCGTATGTTGGCCGCTCTTGATGCTGGAAAGTACTTCTCCAGAAACGTTCTTTGGAGGTCAGTCCATGTTGTGATTGAGCCTGACGGTAAGTAGAATAGCCAGTCCTTTGCAGCATCCTTTAGAGAAAAAAGGAAAGCCCTTAACTTGATCTTATCTTCAGTAATTCCGGTCGGTTTCATGGTGGTGCAAACCACATGAAACTCCATCAGGTGCTTATGGGGATCCTCGCCTGCAAGTCCATGAAAGGATGGCAATAAGTGAATTAAACCAGATTTGAGTTCGAAATTTACGTTATTTGCGAAGGCAGGGAAAGTGATGCAGAGAGGTTGCTGATCCAAGTTAGGATTCGCCAACTGCCTCAAGCTTTGATTTGCAGCCATCATGGTCCTCTCTTCTTCTTCTTCAAGCAGCCTTGCTTATCTTCTTCTCTGATGTAGTGTCCTCTCGATCTCAGGATCGTAGTGAAAGTTATCTTCGTGATTAAACGATCCACATATACTCATTAACAAACCAAAGTAGTAATGTGGGATAACAAATAATAAAAAAATCGACACAAAATAATACCAATGCCTTCCCCGGCAACGGCGCCAAAATTTGGTAGCGCTTATCCCGTACGCCCAAATTAACCCTTCTCAAGTTAATAACAAAAGTATGTAGTAGCGAGAGTAGGGATCGATCCCACAGGAAATGTAGTAGTTTTTTCGTGTCAATTTAAAAACGAATAGTAAAAAGGGGGGGTTTTGAGTTGAGTGATTACTACTAAGCAAATTTTAAGAATTAAACTAATTAACGAGATTAACTAAAATGGTTAAAACTTATGAGAGTGAAGCGATTCTTGGTTTTCGGTCAACTTTACTTTTGGAAAATTCTCTCTTGATCATCAAATCACTAACATTCGAATTCTTTCAATTATTCATCGATTGGAAATTGAATTCCTACCCACCTTAATCGTAGTCAAAGAGAAAACAGCATTCAATCCGACCCTTATCAAATCTCTAATCAAAACTACAGCCGTTAATGATTAAATCAATGATAGATTTCAAAACTAGTGAGTTTGATAAATCTAATCAATAGAAACTACAGCCGTTAATGATTGATTACCCAATCGTTTCTCCTAAGAATTCAATAACACCTACAGCCGGTAATTATTAATCTTAGTTGCTTCTTAATTAGCTATCGATTATGCATGTGAATACTAGGTGATCAATCTAATAAACAAACACAATAATCATTGAAATCGATACCAAGAAACAGAATTGAAATCGAAATTAAATTCAATAAACAAACCAAAATTCTCACAAGAGATTCAAATCCAAAAGCAAGTATCCCTTAAACCAAGAATCTAAGAGTTTAGCCTAGTATAATTGAATCTAAAAATAACAAAAACTGATTCGAAAATATTAAATAAACAAAGGAAAAGAAATTACTAAGATGAATCACGATTCCGGCTTGTCGATTCCGGCTCCGTTCTTCGCGTTGTTCTTGACAAAACTTGAAAGAAAAATTATTCTAAAATTGAAAAATCTATTCTAAGCTCTCAATTATCTCCTAAAGAGGCTAATTTTCGAGTATCAAGAGGTATGGAGGCTGATGGGTAGGTTAGATTATATGTAGGAAGGAAAGAAATCAAGTCTTTACACTTTCCAAAACTCTGTAGGCGTAGCTACGCCAGAAAATGGCGTAAAGACGCCTGATGATGTGTCAAAAATATGGCTTCCTGCATTTTTGGCGTATTTACGCCTCTGAATGGCGTAATTACGCTTGTCCATGCCGTAGCATTGGCGTAATTACGCCTGATAATGGCGTAATTACGCCTGTCTTCCATTTTTCTGGCAAGTTTCGTATTTTGGCTATAACTTTCTCGTACAAACTCCGAATTTGATGAATCAGTGATAAGTGTATTTTATACACTTATATTTCTTCTTATTTTGCATGGTTTAGTGTTAGTTTTCGATCAGAATTACGCTTTTGGTATTGTTATGTGTTGTTTTGCAGGAATCCAGGTAATTACATGTTTTGTGGACTAAAAGGGTGCAAATGACGGAAAGAACGGATGAATTGAAGTCAAAAATCTACACTTTGAATCAAAGTAACAGGCGTAATTACGCCTGTCTTGAGGCGTAACTACGCCTAAGCCACGGCATTTGAGATTTTGAAGAAATAGCGTAGCTACGCCTAAGCTACGGCTTTTCATTATTTATTCAGGCGTAAAGACGCCACCTTCAGGCGTAATTACGCCTATCACGCGGGAAGCCAGATTTTGAGACACGTCGACAGGCGTAATTACGCCACTTCGGAGGCGTAATTACGCCAATGGAATTTTGGTAATTTTGGAGACTTCCCTTATTTGATTGCACGGGACTTTTAAAGGTTTTAGAGGAGGATTTTTGAAGGGATTGAGACTTAGACATATTCTTGGAGAGAAGGAGGCTAGGGTTGAAGAACGGAGGAGAATAACGACGACGGCTCGGAGCAAAAAAGGAGAGAATTCATCACGAGACGGCGGCGTTCATCGGAGATCGAAGAATAGCGTCCAATTCGTTTTGTATCTCTAAACTTTTAGCAATTTTTATGGATTATTTAAACATGTCTATGTGTTTAAATACTTCTAGCATGAGCTAATTTTATTTTCTAGGAGACGATGTAGCTTGTTTTGAAACTACGCTTATTATGAATTGATTGAAGTTTATTTGGATTTCTGTATGGTTTATTTATGTTTTCCTGTTCTTAATGCTTTTAATCGACTGGCCATGGATTGAATGATTCCATATTCGTGATCTATCACTCGGGAGAGGGGGTTGTGAATAGGAAAGAAGGAATTCGTATCGTGGTAGTTATATTGTTCGGAAGGCCTATAACTCCATAGAAGTCGTCATAGGAATTACTGCGCTTTTACAATTGTCTGATAATTCATCTTAGATAGGGATATCAAGATTAATGTTAGATAATTACTTCTGCTTAACACCCGGGAGGGGAGTAGAAACAAATAAGAATTCTCGGCTAGTAAATTAGGAAATCCATAACATGGAAATCAAGGAATGATAAGTGTAGTGGATGAACAAGTGAAATCGTACTCCTAGATTCGTCTCCAACTGATTTCTTTCCAACTCAGTATTTGATCATCGTTAGTTAATTAATTTTTATTATTCGCATAACACTCAACTATTCGATTCTCTAAATAAAGCAAAGAGTATTTTAATTCAGTACTTAGGTTAACTATTTAATCAATCTCTGTGGGTTCGACATCTTTCTATACTAAAACTTGACTACCGTGCGCTTGCGGTAAGGGATTTTACGCAACAAGTTTTTGGCGCTGTTGCCGGGGATTGATTTATTTAGTACAATCTGATACTGTACCAATTAATCTTGGTTTTAATTTAGAGCTTTTATTCCTTTTATTTTGGAGTGATTTTTTGTCTTTTCTGAATTTTTGCAGTGCATGCGAAAGTACACTACTCCTGAATCGTTGCTGTTTGATCCTGAGATCGAGAGAACTGCAAGAAAACTGAGAAAAACGAGAAGGGAGGAATTGATAGAAATGGCTGCAAATAGAGACAACAACGAACCACCTCCACAACTTGTTGAACCTCAAAGGGCGATCAGAGATTATTTCAAACCTTTGGTCAACAACAAGTACTCTGGGATAGCTCGCCAGACTATCAATGCCAACAACTTTGAACTTAAGCCGGCATTGATAAGTATGGTGCAACAGAATCAGTTTGGTGGCTCCCCTGTTGAAGACCCCAACTTGCATTTGAGGATATTTTTGGAGATAGCTGATACTGTGAAGATGAATGGTGTTCCAGAAGATACTGTGAGACTGCGATTGTTCCCTTTCTCTCTTAGGGACCATGCAAGAAAATCCACATAAATATTCCTTTTGCCGAGGCGTTGCAACAAATGCCTAATTATACAAAGTTTATGAAGGATATAATGGCAAGAAAGAGGAAGCTTGAGGAATTTGAAACCGTGAATCTCACAGAAGAATGTAGTGCAATACTCCAAAAGAAGCTACCACAAAAATTGAAAGATCCAGGGAGTTTTACTATTCCTTGTATTATTGGTAGTTCTACATTTAATAGGGCGTTATGTGATTTAGGTGCAAGTATTAATTTAATGCCTTTATCTGTTTTCAGGAGTTTAGGGCTTGGTGAAGTAAAGCCTACTACAATCACATTGCAATTGGCGGATAGGTCTCTCACATATCCTAGAGGGATAATTGAAGATGTGCTTGTGAAGGTGGACAAATTTATTTTCCCTGCAGATTTTGTGGTTCTAGACATGGAGGAAGATGGAGATGTTCCATTAATTTTGGGGAGACCATTCTTAGCAACAGGCAGGGCACTTATAGATGTCCAAAGAGGAGAATTGTCCTTGAGAGTTGGAGGAGAAGAAGTCATGTTCAATATTTACAAGGCTCTCAAGGGACCTGACGAGGTAAGTACTTGCAAGTTTTTGGATGTAATTGACTCATGTGTCCATAACTTTGAAGTAGGAGCAATACCGGAGGATCCATTGGAGAATTGCATGGTCAACTCTATTATGAAAGTGGATGCAACTGAACCTGATCTTGCTGAGCAAGTGGAAGCACTTAAGAGCCTGCCTAAGGAGAACAACACTACTGGCAAAGAGGAAGATGTACGAGATACATCAGTCAAAGAAGATACGAAGGCGAGCTCGGAACTGAAAGAACTACCGGCCCACCTTACTTATGCATTCTTGGGTGAGAATTCGACATACCCGGTAATTATATCTTCATCTCTTTGTTCTTTAGAGAAGGATAAATTATTATGGAGGATTCCTTCGTTCCCTCCATTGATCATCAAAGGCGGTTAAATCCAGCAATGAAGGAGGTAGTAAAAGCAGAAGTGCTTAAATTGTTAAATGCTAGGATTATTTATGCTATTTCAGATAGTGCATGGGTTTCCCCAGTATAGGTCGTGCCAAAGAAAGGAGGGATGACAGTGGTAAGAAATGAAAATAATGAGTTGATCTCAACTCGAACTGTGACGGGGTGGCGAGTTTGCATTGACTATAGGAAACTCAACAAGGCCACAAGGAAGGACCACTTCCCTCTTCCATTTATCGATCAGATGCTTGACAGGTTAGCCGGTTATTGTTATTACTGTTTCTTAGATGGCTATTCAGGATACAATCAAATTGCCATAGACCCCGAGGATCAAGAGAAGACAACGTTTACCTGTCCATATGGCACCTTTGCGTTTCGAAGAATGCCTTTTGGTTTATGCAACGCACCTGCTACCTTTCAACGGTGCATGATGGCAATATTTTCAGATATGGTGGAGGAGATCCTTGAAGTCTTCATGGATGACTTTTCGGTATTTGCTTCCTCTTTTGACCATTGTTTCCATAACCTATCTCTTGTGTTACAGCGCTGCCAAGAAAAGAACCTTGTGTTAAATTGGGAGAAATGTCACTTTATGGTGCAAGAGGGTATTGTCCTTGGCCATAAGGTGTCATCTCAAGGACTTGAAGTGGATAGAGCAAAAGTGGTTGCAATTGAGAAGCTTCCACCTCCGAACAATGAGAAGGCTATTAGGAGCTTCCTTGGACATGCCGGGTTTTATCGCCGTTTTATTAAATATTTTTCTAAAATAGCTAAGCCCTTGTGTAATTTGTTAGAAAAAGACTCACATTTTGTCTTTGATGATTTGTGTTTGCAGGCATTTAACAGGCTAAAGAAAGCACTTATATCTGCACCAATCATCATAGTGCCGGATTGGAAGGAGCCATTTGTTTTAATGTGTGATGCCAGCGACTATGCTGTGGGAGCAGTTTTGGGGCAAAAGAGAGACAAGATTTTTAGGGCGATCTACTATGCAAGTAGAACTCTTGATGGAGCCCAACAGAATTACACGACCACCGAGAAAGAGATGCTAGCTGTGGTGTATGCATTCGACAAATTTAGAGCATATCTGATCGGGACAAAGGTCATAGTTTACACAGATCATGCAGCGATTCGTTATCTTTTTGCCAAGAAGGATGCGAAACCCCGGTTGATTAGATGGATCTTGTTGCTACAAGAGTTTGATTTCGAGATCTTGGATAAAAATGGCAGTGAAAATCAAGTAGCAAATCACTTATCTCGTTTGGAGTTGGAGGATCAAATGGATCATGGAGTCATACAAGAGAACTTTCCTGATGAACATCTCTTTGAGGTATGTACTAAAACTCCGTGGTTCGCTGATTTTGCTAATTATTTGTCGTGTGGTATATTGCCTCCAGACCTCACTTATCTGCAAAGGAAGAAGTTCTTTCATGATGTGAAGAATTATTACTGGGATGAACCGTATGTATTCAGACGCTGTGCAGACCAAATTGTCCGGAGATGCGTAACTGAGGAGGAATCAAGAGAGATTCTTGAAAAGTGTCACTCCAGACCTTATGGATGACATTTTGGAGCAGCAAGGACAGCAGCAAAAGTGCTTCAATCGGGTTTCTATTGGCCAGAGCTACATCGAGACAGTTATACTTTGGTGAAGACGTGTGATCGTTGTCAGCGCATTGGTAATATTTCTAAACGCCATGAGATGCCGTTGACAAATATCTTGGAATTAGAAATCTTCGATGTATGGGGTATTGATTTCATGGGCCCCTTCCCACCATCTTGTGGACAGTCATATATTCTGCTAGCAGTGGACTATGTTTCTAAGTGGGTTGAAGCGATTGCCACATCGACTAATGACGCTCAGGTCGTGGTTAAGTTCGTGCAAAAGAACATCTTTACACGGTTTGGTACTCCGAGATCGATTGTCAGTGATGAAGGGACCCACTTCTGTAACAAGATCTTCAGTGCTTTGATGACGAAATACACTGTGAGGCATAAGATTGCATTGGCTTATCATCCACAGACTAATGGCCAAGCCGAAATTTCTAACCGAGAAATTAAGCTAATTCTTGAAAAGACGGTCAGTATTAACCGAAAGGATTGGGCCCTGAAATTGGATGATGCATTATGGGCATACCGCACTGCATTCAAAACTCCCATAGGGATGTCCCCATATCGTCTAGTTTTTGGGAAAGCATGCCACTTACCGGTAGAGTTGGAACATCGGGCGTTCTGGGCCATAAAGAAGCTGAACTTTGATTTGAAGGCTGCTGGTGAGCAACGGTTGCTACAGCTCACTGAGATGGATGAGTTTCGTAATGAAGCGTACGAAAATGCTAAGATCTACAAGGAGCGAAAGAAGAATTGGCATGACAAGCAAATCGTAAGAAGAGAGTTTATTCCTGGTCAGAAAGTGCTACTATATAACTCTCGTCTCCGACTATTTCCAGGAAAGTTGAAGTCACGATGGTCTGGGCCGTTCACTATTGAGAAAGTGACCCCATATGGAGCAATTGAACTGAAATGCGATGACGGTCACACATTTCAAGCAAATGGGCAGCGATTGAAGCATTATTTTGGGGAAGAAGTAAGAGACGTGGACGAGGTTCATCTGAGCGAGCCTAAGTGAATGGATGGAAGACAGTCGGGCCGAGGACTATAAACTAAGCGCTATTCGGGAGGCAACCCGAATCCTGTATCCTTATTTTATTTTTATTTTATTTAACAAAAAAAAAAAAAATTTGAGATGCCGTAGGACAGGCGTAATTACGCCTCTTTGTGGCGTAATTACGCCTGTCAAATTTTCAAAAAAATTTCAAAGCCGTAGGCGAGGCGTAATTACGCCTCTCAAGCGGCGTAATTACGCCTCGCGTATTTTTAGTCCTCTTCCCCTCAAATTTTCAATTCCAATTTTTTCTCTTCAATCTCTCTTAATTAAGCTATCCCACCTCTAAAGTCAATATTTTTATCGATTAATTGCAGGTTTTTGGAGTCTACTGGTGCAAGGAAGCAAGTTTAGGGGGGTTGCAACAAAGTGGTCTAGCAACCAAATCAAAAATTCTTCATCTAAGGGTTGCCGCCGACTTTCCAGCCAGCACTTTTTCCACAAACGCCCCCGACGATATGGATGACGATGACCACTGACGGTCATCGATTAGGTATGTGCATCGTTCTATTTATTCCTTCATGTGTATGCATTGAGGACAATGCACATTTCTAAGTTTAGGGGGGTACTTTGAACTAGTCAAACTACTTGGATTTCTGTTGCTTTTGTGTGTTTGTTTTCCTTATTTTGATTGGTTTGTCTTGATTTAGAGTCTTTTGAGTTTTGAGTGTCATAAGTTGTATTACGAGTCATTTGAGGCCAATGATGAAAAATTGAGTTGATTTGTGAAAAATTTTAAAATTTTCATGTTTTCATGTTGCTCTTGAGTTCTCACATATTCTTGCACTAGAACCCATGACCATTTGATTAATCAATGATGATTTGAACGAACACAAAAATGATATAGGCAATTCTTGATAATTTGGGCCTTGATTCTTTCATAGAAAATTGACATAGTAGCCCCTTTGAGCTTAAATGTAAAAGAATGAGGATTGAATTGTTTGCAATATCTTTTATAATCTCATTCAAATTTTTTCTGATATTACCATGGTTTTCAGATGCAACTGAGCACATTGGTCAAATCATGTAAGTTATTTGTGAATTGAGAGTAGTATAGAACTTACTATAGTAATCTTTGAGGCGAAATACAGACATATGTGGCTTAGGAATGATTTAGGCTTTTTTTTTTATCGTTTGAGCCTTTGAAGCCACCAAATGACATCATTTTATCTTTAGTTACCCTTTTGAGCTTAATACAAATCGAATGACATGTGTTTAGGCACATGAATAACCTCATTCGGCATCGTTTCAAGATACCACATCAACCACCTTGTTCATAGCTTATACACTGTTTCCCACCCTCAAGGGAGTAAGCTTCTATTGCGCTTTAAAAGTTCAAATAACTCCTATGATCTTAATTGAAAATGAGAAGTGGAGTAACGATGAAAAAAAAAAGAGAAAAATAATGAGGTGAATAATGATGAGGAGGATGAGAAAAGAGGATGAATTGAAATGAAAAGAAAATTGATGAATCATCAATAAAAGGAGTCAAAAGCGGGATGAGAATGCGCAAATTGATTATAATTTCAACTTACTCTATTGCTTTGAATACCTTTCCTTTTATTGAAGCCATGAGCCAAAGCCTAACGTTACAAGCTTATTAAGACCTATTGACCAAGCCACATTTGTCTAATATACTAGTGGAGAAGGTTATGAATAGTGAACCTATGACACTCGAGAAACACTTGTAATAAACATGGTTTTGACATTCACATATGAGCATCTCATTACCTAGTCTTGATGCATTGTTAGCATTCATCAAAATACACTCTGTTTTTTAACAATGCAATTTGAACCTATACCTTGCAAAGTCCTATTGATTTGTGTGAGTTAAGATTGCTTTAATGATTACATGGAAATGGTAGCACACACACACGTGAGAATTCTTGAGAAAATGATATGCATGTCTGAATACTTCTGAGGCCTACACAATTGGAATGTTTTACAACTTTGTTTTGTGTGTCTTTTCGTGTCAGTTTAGTTTTGATTTTTTTTTGTTTTGTTTTTGTGTTGTTTTGCTCGGGACTAGCAAAAGTTTAAGTTTAGGGGGTTTGATAAGTGTATTTTATACACTTATATGTCTTCTTATTTTGCATGGTTTAGTGTTAGTTTTCGATCAGAATTACGCTTTTGGTATTGTTATGTGTTGTTTTGCAGGAATCCGGGTAATTACATGTTTTGTGGACTAAAAGGGTGCAAATGACGGAAAGAACGGATGAATTGAAGTCAAAAATCTACACTTTGAATCAAAGCAACAGGCGTAATTACGCCTGTCTTGAGGCGTAACTACGCCTAAGCCACGACATTTGAGATTTTGAAGAAATACATGAGGCGTAAATACGCCTCATTCAGGCGTAGCTACGCCTAAGCTACGGCTTTTCATTATTTATTCAGGCGTAAAGACGCCACCTTCAGGCGTAATTACGCCTATCACGCGGGAAGCCAGATTTTGAGACACGTCGAGAGGCGTAATTACGCCACTTCGGAGGCGTAATTACGCCAATGGAATTTTGGTAATTTTGGAGACTTCCCTTATTTGATTGCACGGGACTTTTAAAGGTTTTAGAGGAGGATTTTCGAAGGGATTGAGACTTAGACATATTCTTGGAGAGAAGGAGGCTAGGGTTGAAGAACGGAGGAGAATAACGACGACGGCTCGGAGCAAAAAAGGAGAGATTTCATCACGAGACGGCGGCGTTCATCGGAGATCGAAGAATAGCGTCCAATTCGTTTTGTATCTCTAAACTTTTAGCAATTTTTATGGATTATTTAAACATGTCTATGTGTTTAAATACTTCTAGCATGAGCTAATTTTATTTTCTAGGAGACGATGTAGTTTGTTTTGAAACTACGCTTATTATGAATTGATTGAAGTTTATTTGGATTTCCGTATGGTTTATTTATGTTTTCCTGTTCTTAATGCTTTTAATCTACTGGCCATGGATTGAATGATTCCATATTCGTGATCTATCACTCGGGAGAGGGGGTTGTGAATAGGAAAGAAGGAATTCGTATCGTGGTAGTTATATTGTTCGGAAGGCCTATAACTCCATAGAAGTCGTCATAGGAATTACTGCGCTTTTACAATTGTCTGATAATTCATCTTAGATAGGGATATCAAGATTTATGTTAGATAATTACTTCTGCTTAACACCCGGGAGGGGAGTAGAAACAAATAAGAATTCTCGGCTAGTAAATTAGGAAATCCATAACATGGAAATCAAGGAATGATAAGTGTAGTGGATGAACAAGTGAAATCGTACTCCTAGATTCGTCTCCAACTGATTTCTTTTCAACTCAGTATTTGATCAGCGTTAGTTAATTAATTTTTATTATTCGCATAACACTCAACTATTCGATTCTCTAAATAAAGCAAAGATTATTTTAATTCAGTACTTAGGTTAACTATTTAATCAATCTCTATGGGTTCGACATCTTTCTATACTAAAACTTGACTACCGTGCGCTTGCGGTAAGGGATTTTACGCAACAATCAGCTGTCCACGCGAAGAAACTCAAAGTTCTACAACGTTTCTATGGACCACAGTTCCAAAACATGGCTCGAACATATAGAAATTTGAGGAGAAAGGAGCAACATGTGTCTTGGATTCTGGTTTTTTTCCTTTTTTCTTCAACTTTAGTCATTCTTTCATCATTTTAGCTTGATTTCTTCACATTTCCCTACATTTACACAAATATACGATTAGGTAGCATATGTATCAATTTATCCATCAAAATATACCAAATCGTAGATAACTAAGCGCAATAGATGTGTTTATTTCTAGTCACATCAGATAGCTACAGTCAATTTGTTCTGAATTACAATATGATTGAAATTGAGTAGACTCTACCACAGTTACTTGGTATGTTGAGAACTTAAGAAGCAAACTCAAAGAAGTCTAAGCCCACAAATGTTCTTATTGTGAATAAGGGCAAGGGAAAGGCTAAAGCAAAAGGCATTAAAAGGAACAAGAAAGTCTTTGTCAAACCTAAGCCTCATGCTACTGCACTTAAGCCTAAGGGAGGAGTGGCTAAGGAAGGAAATTGCTTCCATTGCGGTGAGACCGGACATTGGAAGAGAAACTGTAAGTTATACCTGGAAGATCTTAAGAAGACGAAGGGAAGTGTGACTTCTACTTCAGGTTTTTTTGTTATAGAAGTCAATTTATCTACTTCTTCATCGTGGGTATTAGATACTGGATGTGGTTCTCACATTTGTGTTAATGTGCAGGATCTCAAAAGGAGTAGAGTGTTGGCTAAAGGCGAAGTTGACCTCCGAGTGGGAAATGGAGCAAGAGTTGTTGCATTAGCTATAGGAGATTATTCATTAACTTTGCCTTCTGGTTTAATATTAGATTTACAAGACTGTTATTTTGTGCCGTCGATTACTAGAAACATTATTTCAATTTCTTGTTTGGACAAGATTGGTTTTTCATTTATTATAAAGGACAAATGTTGCTCCATTTATTTGAATGAGATGTTTTATTCTAGTGCACAATTGATTAATGGTCTTTATGTTTTAAATCTTGATATGCCTGTATAACATAAATACTAAAAGGATTAAGAATAATGATTATAATCCAATTTATCTCTGGCATTGTCGCTTGGGCCATATAAACGAGAATCGCATATCAAAACTTCATAAGAATGGAGCTTTAGATTCATTTGATTTTGAATCATATGAAACATGTGAATCTTGTTTAATGGGCAAGATGACTAAAGCCCCTTTCAAGGGACATGTTGAAAGGGAAAGTGATTTATTGAGTCTCATACATAGTGATGTGTGTGGCCCAATAAGCACACAAGCTAGAGGCGGTTTTCAATACTTCGTTACATTTACTGATGACTTCAGTAGATATGGGTATTTGTACCTAATGAAACATAAACATGAAACCTTTGAAAAGTTCAAGAATTTCAAGAATGAAGTACAAAACCAGCTTGGCAAACGTATCAAAATCCTTCGATCAGATCGAGGAGGTGAATACTTAAACCAAGAATTTCATGACTATCTAAAGGAGTGTGGGATAGTCCCACAACTCACACCTCCGTATACTCCACAATGGAATGGCGTATCTGAAAGGAGGAATCGAACTTTGTTGGACATGGTTCGATCTATGATGAGTCATGCAGATCTTCCGATTTTCTTTTGGGGACATGCTTTAGAAATAGCAATATTTATACTAAACCGTGTTCCATCTAAATCAGTTGAAAAGACACCATATGAGATATGGACTAAGAAACGCCCTAGTATGTCTTTTATGAAGATTTGGGGTTGTGAGGCTTACGTGAGACGTCACGCCTCCAATAAACTTGGACCCAAATCTGATAAGTGTTTATTTGTGGGGTATCCTAAGGAAACAAAAGGATAATATTTATATTATCCCACCGAGAACAAAGTGGTTGTTGCTCGGACAGGTGTCTTTCTTGAAAGAGAATTTATTTCTAGAAGAACCAGTGGGAGACAAATAGAACTTAGTGAAGTACAACCACAAGAAAACACTGAACATGATATTTAAATGGAGAGCAGTCACTACAAGTTGTTGTGGATGATATGCCTGCTCGAGAGACACAAGCCCAGCATAGGTCTATAAGAGTGCACCCGGAGCCACAGAGATATGGATTTCTTATGACCCAACAAGGTGACTTACTACTCATTGATGAGGACGAGTCGTCATCCTATCAAGAAGCTATAATGGGCCCTGATTCTGAGAAATGGCAAGAGGCCATGAAATCTGAGATGGAATCCATGTATGTAAACCAAATATGGACTTTGGTCGACCCACCTGAAGGGGTAAGACCCGTAGGGTGCAAATGGATTTTCAAGAAAAAGACCGATATGGAGGATAATGTACAAACCTTTAAAGGACGATTGGTTGCTAAAGGTTTCAAACAAATTCATGATATTGACTATGATGAAACTTTTTTTCCAGTTACCATGGTTAAATCCATTCGGATCTTACTTGCAATAGTTGCATTTCATGATTATGAAATCTGGCAGATGGATGTCAAAACAGCTTTCCTTAATGAAAATTTACTTGAGGATGTGTACATGACACAACCCGAGGGTTTTGTCGATCCAAAGGATGCTGGAAAGATATTCAAGCTACAACGATCCATTTATGGATTGAAGCAAGCTTCTCGGAGTTGGAATCTTTGTTTTGATGATGCAATCAAAGAGTTTGGTTTCATCAAGAACGTAGATGAACCCTCTGTCTACAAGAAGGTCAGTGGGAGCATAATTATCTTCCTAGTATTGTATGTATTTGACATACTTCTCATTGGGAATGATATCCCTGCCTTGCAATCTGTAAAGATTTGGCTAGGGAATTGCTTTTCTATGAAAGAATTTGGTAAAGCCACCTACGTGTTAGATATCAAGATCTATAGACATAGATCAAGAAGATTACTTGGCCTAAGTCAAAGTACATACATAGATAAAGTGCTAAAACGGTTTAGCATGCAAGAATCAAAGAAAGGATTCGTGCCTATGACACATGGGATACATCTCTAGAAGGATCAACACAAGATGAGAGACAACGCATGAGTAAGATTCCATATGCGTCAGCTATTGGATCTATCATGTATGTCATGATATGTACTCGTCCCGATGTCTCGTATGCTTTGAGCATGACGACCAGATATCAAGTTGATCCAGGTGAACGTCACTGGATCGCTGTCAAGAATATCCTGAAGTACTTGAGAAGAACTAAGGATATATTCTTGATTTATGGAGGTGAGGAATAGCTCAATGTAATAGGTTACACTGATGCAAGCTTCCAAACCAACAAGGATGATTTCCGATCGCAATCAGGATATGTGCTTTGCCTAAATGGAGGTGCTGTGAGCTGGAAGAGTTCAAAGCAAGAGACAGTAGCCGATTCTACAACTGAAGCTGAGTATATTGCTGCCTCAGATGCAGCAAAGGAATCCGTTTGGATCAAGAAGTTCATTTCTGAGCTTGGGTTATGCCTAGCATACTAGATCCGATTGAACTCTATTGTGACAACAATGGAGCCATCGCATTGGCTAAGGAACCCAGATCTCACCAGCGATCCAAACACATACTTCAGCGCTTTCATTTCATTCGAGAAATCATTGAAAGAGGAGATGTGAAATATGCAAAGTACCAACTGATGATAATGTATCTGACCCACTGACGAAACCTCTGTCACAACAGAAGCATGATCGTCATACTAGATCTTTAGGCATTAAGAACATGTTTGATTGGTCTTAGTGCAAGTGGGAGATTTGTTGGGATATGCCCTAAGACAACTCATTAGATGATTGATTTTGGCATACAATGTAATATGATTTTATTAAAGGCAATTCATTATTATATATTATTCATATGTCTGTGTAATATGAATATATATATATATATGTTAATGTCCTTAGAATAATATTGTATTAATCTTAAAGATTGTCCCTAGTCAAGTATTATAATGAATTAGGATAATGATAATGCATTGAGACTAGTATGTATTGATTGATGAATTGTTCATGGATATGAGATATCAAATCAACACATGGGTACATGTTAGAGAACAATGTACTGGACAGACCCACCATGAGAATGCTACATGGATAGTTATATGAATGTCATAAGCAATTCTCATACTGATAATAATGTATGTAATCCTTACGACTTGATATCACCAGAGATCCCAACATAAGGAGTCGTGTATCTTGATATTGTCAATCGTTACCTGTAACAGGGTAAACTATAAAGATAATCATTGGATACACCACAAATTATGTAGAGGGGTGTTGAGTGATCAAGATAGGATTTGTCCCTCCTATATAACAGGAGAAGTGTTTGGGCCCTTGATCAAGTGAGACTAAAATGCATGGCCATGCTCGAATGAGTCGAAAAGTGATATCGAGCTTATTCGTTTATTATAGTCTACTTGGGGATCAAGAAATAAAAGATTGAACTATACGAATATGACTATTCCATGACTCGTGTTTAATCTAAACACATAGGACAAAGGGATTAAGTTACATGGTTAATATTATCACAGGCCATAGGTTATGTCGAGTCAACGACATTCTTGTAACTTGGGTAGCCTTGATGTGTTGCTAGATACCGCTCATTGCTTGTGTCTTAAAATTAGATTTTATATCACTACCAACGTTGCAAGATCCTAACGGATCGCACAAAAGATTAAATCGATAAAGGGAAGATAAAAATTCATTGGATGAATTAATTTGATTAAGAAGAGTTTAATCATAAATTATATATATATGTATATTATATCGAGCCAATTATATATATATATAATAGGGTTAGATATAAACAAAAGAGAATTTTTGGGCTGATTTTTTTTTTTCGAAAAGCCTGTGAATTTAAGATAGCCGCCTCTCTTCAGCATATATATATTTGTTCTGGCCGAGATTAAGGTTGGAGGTTAATTGAGAATTAACAAAACTCTAAACCTAGCAGACCACTCAAATATGAACCCGCCATCACCTAGCTTTGACATTGGATGTTCTTTGTTCCAGTTGAGTTATAGAGTCTAGCAACTCGATAACGTCAACACCCTCTCGATTTGATCGTGGATACCGTAGAGGCAAAGTTGCATAGCTTTGTTCGTGACTCATGGAAGTCCAGCTTCGAGGTTTCTGCATCAAAATTTATTTTTATTCCACTGCGTATTATGCATGTTGGATTCCTAACACATGGTATATTGGCGACACTCCTTAACCCTGCTGTGAAACACGAAAGGTCAGCTCAACACAGTGTGTGTTATTGGAGTCATGGTTACAATTACTGGAATATATCAATTTCTAGGTTTTGAATTTGTTTGATAATTTCGCTCTTTTTTTAAAAAAAGAAAGGATAATTTTATTTTTTTATCAAGATAATTTCTAATTCTGATCTGGATTTGATGGTTTAATCATATCAAACAATTATATTCAAGAAAGTGCTGAAGAAATATTGACTTATAGATTTAAAATCATAGCAGAAATTTATTTGGCTTGAAATGATAAGGGTGATATCTTTGGTTGCCTCTATCACAAATCATAGTCGTTGTATCTTGGGAGACAAATTGCCAAAGTAAACCGTTAGCACCGTAGCGGGGCAATATTGTCTTAAGGACAGAGATTATAAATCTCGCCTCGACATTTCTAATACAAAGTCATTTGTTGTTTTTGCTTGCTACTTTCCTAAGATACACACCCATTAAATTTTGAACTACAGAATGCACAAAGGAAGCAAAGTTTGCAAGTCAACAGCGTCTAAACTCGATCATGAACCTCACTCACCGTGTTGTAATAGATATGATTTTTGGTGATGGACTATTATATGGCTTCTAATATTGAGTTGTGCAATTATGTAGAGCCTTACCAGGTGACAGCACAACGCATGGGATAAAGTCCTGCAAACATCCCATATTTTGGAAAGGTACGTAGAGAGACGTACGGGCACCAAACGGTAAAATGTATTTGTACATTTTGGATTATGCATTGTGGTTGCATATATATATTGGATGCTTGGTGCATATTGTGAATAGTCGTTGTTATACTCGAGTGATGATTTTAATACTTTGTCGTTGTCATTTGAAGCGATGGGAGAATACTTGCCGCTGTCATATCTGCGAGGAAAGAATATGTGCCGCTAATATGTTGAAGCGATGGTAAATGCCGTTGTCACATTAAAGCGAGGTTATTCGATGCTGCTGATATGTCGGAGCGTGAGCGATGTGCATTAAAATACACTGTTATAACAAGACTATGATGTGTGATTAGTGTGGGTGGGTTGTATATATGCATGACATTTGTGGAACCGTATTATAATCCATTGATTACGATTATGAGTTATGGTACAGGGACAACCAAAGGGGGCGTTTTAAATGCATTTGAATATAGGAAGTGCTTTGTATTTACGGTTTATGCATTTACACATTACAATCATATTATTGTGAATATGGATTATTATATGCTCATGGTTTGGGGTTGTTCCTGTAGGAGCTTTTGGCCTGGAGGGCTAAGGACAGGGTTGATGCAGTTAGCTGTGTGAGGAGGGCTACTGGTATTAGTTTCTACACAGGGTATAGTAAATCTATAGCTTTTACATTCATTTTGTGGGAATGTAACTACTTCCTTTTTGGGAAGTTTTATTTTGGCACTATAATCCTTAAGCTCAAAGCATCAACATGAACTCTTATACTCTGATGAATGCATGTTTAGCTCTCTTAATGCACTTAATCGACACTTAAGATAGCGAGGCCTTACATAGTTTGAGATTATGAATGAAAATCTTGTATAAGATGGAGAGACCAATACATATAAGAAATCGCTATATCTTGACCATGAAAGTGGTATGACAACTAGAGCTAAATCAGGTTCCCACAAACCATTAGTCTCAGGATGAGGTCGAGATAGGGAACTACCTTCCAAAAGCTGAAGGAACATAGACAAATAGACGATAGACAAAAACTAATCATGACAGCCAATCGTACAAGCTCTCATATCCAAATTCCAAACGAAATTCATCGAACAATGACCATTGTTGGATGGCGCACAAAACCAAAACACAAAAATTATAGCCAAGCAAGGCATCAACAGTAAAGCAGAGCCAAGAAACCTCCACCAACCAAGTAAAAGTGTATCCATCAAAAGAAAGCGAGATTGCTGATGTTCAAACAAAAGGGGGTAGCAGCCTGCAAACAAAAGTGAAATGCAAACCAAAATGTAAAGTAACACGAATCCACCGCAGAGGCCCTAGCTAGCGGTCGTAAGTGTCAAAAGCACTGGTCACGGTAGCATCATATAATTTCACATATTTTATGCACATAACAAGTGATCTGCCAATCAATGTCAAAGTCAAACGTTTTGATCTCTCTTTATTAGATCAAATATATCCGAAACACATATTTTATGGGTTTTTAAAAAAGAATAATTCAAAAAAAAATTATTTTCAAAAATACTTTGAAAATAAAGGTGTTGCAAATATACCCCAAAATGCCATCTGAGACGACGGCTAAAGCTTCATGAGGCGGCCCCTCCTTTACCCTATTAGGGTCTACCACAATATCTGATTTCGATATGAAAGATATGTTTGTTAATGACAAACAAATGCATTTTGACCTTTTCGAACTCTGTCTGTAACTCACTAAAGGCCCGGGTGACAAAGAGAAGATATGTACGAACGAGATATCCAACAACAAGAAGAAGGAAAAGGATTGAATAGAGGAACTCCCGAACATTTGGTGATCTCAGATGTGTCGATATCAATGGTGACTCATTAGTTTGATGAATCATTTCTTCGGACAGAAGAATGGCGACCCTTTCTTTGTCGAGTGGGCGGCTGCTACATCACAGAGGGCGGCCCCTCTATTATTTTCTTGTTAAATTTTTTTTTAACTTTTTATGGTTTGAGAGTGGGTGAGATTTTAAGCAGTTGATGTCAAATTTTTCTCGGTTCAGAAAACATGCATGTGAAGCTATGGGTTTCCGTTAAAAAAATTAATCATGGTGTTGCTGATCCTTCGAATAGCTTGATATTATTTTTAATTTTTTTTAAAATTATAATTGAAATTGAAAACTACAGCAGAAGAATATGGGACATTTTAGGAAAGGCCATAAAGACTTCACCGAGAGACCACTAAGCTACTCTTGCATTCATGAACATGATTTTTCACAAATAAAACGGGTACACATACCTTCGGCATCATCTTCATCGCCTTCCTCATCATCATCGTCATCCTCAATTGATGAGCCGTTAATTGAGTTATGGAAAAGTTATCTTGATGAAGAAATTTTATTTAGAATGCAAGAGTACCTTAGAGGTCTCTCGGTGAAATCTGTATGGCATTTCCTAAAATGTCCCGTCTTCTTCTGCTCTAGTTTTCAATTCCAATTATAAAAAATTTAAAAATAATATCAAGCTATTGGAAGGATCAGCAACACCATGATTATTTTTTTTTTAACGGAAACCCATAGCTTCACATGCATGTTTTCTGAACCGAGAAAATTTGGCATCAACTGCTTAAAATCTCTCCCGCTCTCAGCCCACAAAAGTTTAAAAAATATATTTAAAAAAATAATAGAGTAGGGCGGCCCCTCCCCTCAATGATGTAGCGGCCGCCAATGAGTGGGCGGCCGCTACCAAAGCAAGGGGCCGCCACTTGTAAAGGAGGGGCTGCTTCAACGTGAAACGGCCCCTCATGAAGTTTTAGCCGACGTCTCAGACGAAGTTTTAGGGTATATTAGTAACACTTATATTTTCGAAGTATTTTGAAAATAATTTTTTTGTTTTTGAATTATTTTTTTAAAAAAACCTATTTTATGTACATAAAGAATCATCTTTATTTGAAACCATCCCTTGTTAGTACGTATGGTAGCATCATATATTTTTACAGTCCACTATAAACTAAAAAAAGCATTACAATTTACAGCTAAGCTCCATTATTGCCACAAATATTAAAGTAAACCAAACCCAAACCATTCGATTAAATTATAATGAAACCTAGAGTGCACGCACATCTCTCACCAAACACCAACAATTATCATCACAAGACACACGAGTGCTCCAGCATTATAATTTGAGATACAGTTGACAACTATATATACTTAATTTGAATAATATATTTTTTTGGCTTCATACAACATTGTAACATGGTATAGCCACGGTGTACGCGACAAACGAGCCAAATTTTACATTTCAAATTACCCATAAGAACTAAGATTCACATCACAAATCAAGAAACTTTTAATAACTGAAAAGTATAAAAATGTTTCATACAAAATTAATAATCCTTGATGAAATTGAAAAAGAAAACAGAGTACGAGTTTGGGTAGTACAACAATCATCAAGATTTTCGAAACAGAAAAATAAGGAATAAAAAACAATCTGGAAGAGAAACAACAGTAAAAATTCACAAGCCACACACTTCGGTTAAAAACAGCGTGCTTTCCTCCCCCGTCACAATTTTTTAACCCCCCTGTTTTTTTGCTCCATATGTACACTGCTCAATCCTATGTCTCGTTAGTCCTAAAATGAACATAAAAAACAGTAAAAAAATACGGTAACCCTAAATGAAAAGTTAATTTTCAGCAAGAAGGATAAATCAATTGATCAAAAGGCTAAATCCTGCAGCGGACGCAGTTCTTTGCGAAGCTTATGAGAGAAAAGCCTGCATGCGTCCAGGCTCAAGTCCAGGACGGCTGACAAAGCAACAAATGCCGCTGCATCCTCTGCACAACTTATGTGTAGAACGCTCACCTCCACCAACGGGGTTTTCTTGCTGCGGCGTCCCTCACCTCCCACGCTGCCAGACATCACAAACCCTCTGTACATGCAGTATGGCCACAGCCCGTACCCAAAATCCCCGCTGCTCCGGGGGCTGCACACCGGAGAAGCAGTAGCGCTGCTGGGGTTTGCTCGGCCATTCCTTGCTGCTGGAATGGAGTTGCTGTTTCCAGTCAAATCAATCATGAACTTCCCACCTTTGCTGCAGCTGAGAGTTGACTCGGCTAAAACAATGCCGGTTGCGGCGGCTGAATCTGGAATGAGCTCAAATCTGTAGCCGAGGCCATCAACAGCACCGCGCTCACGCCAAGCCTCAAGGCGACCCCAGGGCTTCCAAGTGCCGTCTCCGGGTCGGAGAATGAGCCAGCAACCGGGATTGGACCGGCTCACACGGTCTGATCCGGGTGAAGCCACAAAAGGCGTCACCATTGAGGCCACAGCCACGGGTGAACCTGAGAGATCGTGAATTGTGATGGACCAGCCTTTTCTTTCTTTTCCCGGCCTCTCTCTTTCACTACCAAAGGAACTCAACCACCCTCTTGCACCATTACTGTGCTCCGGCGGTAAAGACCTTAAGAAATCACAAATAAAGTATAGTAAATTCTGTACTGTCATTAATAAAGTTTAAGCAATGAAAAGAATGGGCTTTTCTCAAATGTTCAATTAATTAACAAAGTGATTAGCCAATACTTAGCTGAACAAGAGTGAATAATTGGATAGATATGGCTTTAAAGCTATCGATTCATGATTTATTTCTTACTGGAATATGTGACTCCGAAGATTTGTTAACCAAATGCAGACATTTCTTTTTCTCTCTACATTTTAATATCCCCATTAAAGTGTTAAGTGTCAAGTTTCTAATTCAAACATTATTGCAAAAATTAAACATAGTTTCTTTAGGATAAATAATTGCAGACTCTAGAAAAAAATGAGCTTATTTTTCCAATTTCAGAATTACCTGGAGCGCTGATTGCGGTCGGCTGCACGAAAACTGAACTTGCAAGTGAAAACCGGTTGCCGGATATTCCCTCTGATTTGGAAAATTTGGGGGCTGCATTCCGGTTCTCCATCGAACTGGAATACGAATCTCGGGTCGGGCTCTGCCTTCACATTCAAGTGAAATTGCGCCACACACTTAGCTTCTTTTCCCACGTTAATCCATCCATTATGAAAAATTACGGTCCTCGATTCCGCCGCAGTCAGATCCAATGACACTGAGATTCTCCCCAGTAACCGCCCCGAATTCAAGCCACACGTCGCCACACGGCGGCCGGAGTAAACGGATATTCTAAGGCAAGGTTTATTGGAGATGGAAAAGAGTGAAGATTTTCCGGTCAGTTTGTCGAGGTCGGATTTGCTTAGGTGAAAACTAGCAGCGTGGGTTTGAGAGTTGCCATCAGGAAATTGAGTATTCTCCGGCGGAATGTAAGGTACAGCGGCGTTTTGCAGAGGGAAGCTTTTCAGTTTCATTACACAGTAACACGGTGAATATGAAGGATGCACGGCTGAGCGAGCTGGCATCGCCGCCGCCGGGATTTTCAAGGCCAGATTCCCCACGGTTACCCGCACGAACGGACACGGATCCATTAAACCCTCAGTAAAAATGAAGCTGCTAATGTGCGCCGGGATAGATGGAAAAGAAGAGGAAGAGAGAGAAAGGAGTGCGTATTGCGCCTCCGATACTGCCCACTCGACGGAGGCACCGCTTTTTAATGAAAATTATAATTTCGGATTGTTTTCTAATATTTAATTATATTGATATTATTAGGTGAGTTTACCCTATTTTAATTATGTATTAATATAAATGCTTAAAATCTTTAAATAAGATTTTTTTTTAAGTAAATCTTTAAATAAGATTTGAGCGTACGGATAATGGATGACAGCTGATGCCAGTTAGGCAGAACTTGACGCCACCTCAAGTCTCAAACTGCCGCTTTTCATGTCTTTACTACTATACCCTTCCGGCTATATTTTGTGCCAGAAATACCTTGCGGCATTATTTTATTGAGATGTATGATATTATATTTTGGTACTGGTTGGAGTGGGAAATTTGATGTTAGGTCTTTAGGTGTGTATCTCATTATATTTTTGAAATATTTTAAATGGTATATTCAATGGTACTGGTTGGAGTGGGAAAATTTGATGTTAGGTCTTTATGTGTGTATCTCATTATATTTTTGAAATATTTCAAATGGTATATTCAAAATGTATGGTTAGATACACCCTTAAGAATTATACCTTAAGAGTAGCATCAAATAAACGTTTGGATTGATAGGGCACATCTCCTAGGTTAAGTCACATAGAATGGGTGTTCAACCAAATACGGATGCGTGGATGAATGTGACAATGTGTGCATCATGTTAGCATAAGATGCCCTATAAGCCAATGAGCCAATAGTTGGCATGTTGGGCCCTAAAATTCCTAGCCCAATTAGTGATGCAAACTCAGCTATAAATATGATGTTTCATCTCTAGGTTTGATTACTCCATTCATACCATTCAATACTCTAATAAGTCGTCATCACACTAGCACTGGTGCCGAACTTGTAGATCTGGTCAGGTTGATTGGGCTAGAGGAACACCGTCATCAGATTGATTTCGATGTTATCGGTAATTTTCTTTTCGTGCATTCATTAGATTTATGCATGTTATAATATATGAATCAAGCGCGATCTTCCGTCCCCGGGTCAGATCTGTTTATGTTTATTTTTCGTTGCGTTTCTGGCGTCGGGGTACGGAAACCCAACAGTGGTATCAGAGCCAGGTTGTCGCTTTGATTTATATTTTCAATAATTAATTTTTATTAGATCGTTTCCAATCGTAACTAACCGTGTTCGAATTTTCAAAAATTACGGAGTTCGGAAATATAGAAAATTGATTACCCAAATCGCCGGAAAAACCAGAAATACATAGTCAATCTGCGGCGCGGCGGGGTGATGGAGAAGTTGTTCTCTGTGGCCGCGTGACGCCTAGAAAGAAATTGTCGAAAGAGGTGGGCTTGGTTTCGCGATGGTTCACGCACAAGGAGTGAAATCGCGACCCAGTTGAACCATCTACGAGCGAGAATCGTGCAAATCTCTGCAATTGTTGCCGACGATTTTGTTCGAGCGCCATGGAAGGTCGTAGAGCAACGGTGAATCTCCGCAATTATTGCATATTGTAAGGCCTCTCTACCTTAACAGTGAATTCAAGATATAAATAGGGCTAAATATGTATTAGAGACATCTTAGGGTTCTGGTTGTTATGTGAGCTCAATTAAATTACAGGCCAAAATAAAACTTCAACAGTTAGTTAATTACATTCCCAATCATGAATGTTAAAGCGATAGCATTATACTACTTCTAGAGTAGAGACTATCCAAAATTTCCTGTATTCTATCTTCTTTTATGCCTCCATCAGCTCACAGTTCAACCCGACCCTTAGCCCCCTTGGTCCAAAAGCGTACCTACAGGAACAACTCACCATGAGCATATATATATATATCACCACTTAACACAATTCAACTTAATAAAATAATTAAGCGCATGAGACGATTAATGGATATGCTCCTCGATTACCACATTAGCACATTTCATTGTCGTTCCTGTTTCACAAACTTATGCACAAATTCATTAGTTCACGATATAATGATCGATAACGCGTTTCTAATTATAACCACAATATTTCACATTAACCACTAGAATTGTGACTGTTCCGGTCCCAATACAACAGCGGAATTTTAGGACCCCTCGCTTCGACATATAGCGGCATCATATGATATCCCTCGCTTCGACAATGACAGCGGCATGTTACTTCGCTTAGACATGGCAGCGGCAAATATCATACTACCATCGCTTCATATGACAGCGGCAAGTACCTCCCTCGGTCGGAGATAAAGGCTACCAGAACATTCATCAATTCTACCACAATAATCAAACACAATTGATTCCAATATCATGATATAACACTATCATTTCACATATTCCATCACATATAAGGACACACTATTCACAATATACATCATTAAAGTTGTAACACGTTTTACCGTCCGATGCTCGTACGTCTCACTACGTACCTTAATTTCAAAAGTGGAGAAGTTGAAGAACTTTATCTCCTCGATGTTGTTAGCACCTGGGATGGTTCTACATAATGATACAAATCAATATTAGAAGCCAATATACGAATCATTACCAAAAGTTCACAAAACATAGTAATTTTGCATTCTGGCCAGCGGCGATCGATCGCTATTTCTGAAGCGATCGATCGCTTCAGAATAGCGATCGATCGCCACACGCTACTGGTTTGAGGCGATCGATCGCCAAAACCAGCGATCGATCGCTCCTCGTTTGAAAATGCTACTGGCGACATGCGATCGATCGCCTACTTCGGGGGGATCGATCGCCGAGCCCAGAAACCTGAAAAATCACCCATTTGTTGCCCAAACTCGAACCAACACAAAGCCAACTCAAACTCACAACATCCAACTACCAAAATCTCAACTTTAACACCTCAAAACACCACCTCCAACCACATACAACATTATACAATAAAATCCACCCTTAAACCCCAAAAATATGACACAAGAATGACCAATAACCAACAAAACTTTACTACATTGATAGCTTACCCCTTGAGCTTCAAGATTTTTGCAAGGAATCACAAAAATGACTCTTTCTCAAAGTTTTCTCCTTCTCCTCTTGCCAAGAAACGAAAATGGGGTTTTGGATAGGGTGAGGGATGGTTATGACATAAGGAAGCAAATATGTGGTTGGAATTAAAAGGAGATAAGTGGAGTTCTTTTAAATATATTAAACAAATGCAAGTTGTTAGCATGGTATGTAAAATCTTGGCTAACATAACATTTTAGAACCCCTCTTTAAATATGCAATAAGACTCACATATAAATCATGCTCTACACAATTAATTATAAAAATCCACTCCAACAATTCATACTAGGAATCCAATATTCCAACATGCAACGGATGCATCCCGAAAAGTTCTACCGGGTCAAACCCACGTGACTAAATATTTTCAAATGATAATCAATACCAACACATAATTCAATTATCCACATAATTAAACATATGAACATAATTAATGCCTTAATTGCAATTAATCATTTCGGGTGACATCACACATACGAACTCGTCGTTGCCATGGAAGCTTGCGCAATGTTTTTGTGCGGCAGTGTCAAAATATATTTTAAATTGTTTGCTGCGCAAGATAGACGATGGGTATGAGGGTGCAGTGTTACATCCGACTTCGGCAGAGGCGGCGGCGAGAGCAAGGGTTTTGAAACCCTAGCCCCCGCTACCAGTTGGGAGTGATGATGAACAGTGCACTCAAACACTAATTTTCGAATTATAAAAAAAAAATTAATTTTTTGCTAACCGATTTTTCAAAATTGGTTATAATTTATTTAAATTTTTAAATGTTGGGTCCAAATTGTTTGTTTGTATTTTTATTAGTACATATGATGCATGAATAAAGCATAGTTGTATGAATCCAGCAAACAAACAAACGAGCATTTGATGAGATTTTAAAATAATTAAATCCCTCTTTTGAATATGATTCAAAATTTTTATATCAAACTCATAAGGGGAGCTCAACAGTTAAGCCATGAGATGCTACTTGTGTCATATTGCCTTACTCACCCACGTGGGAAGCATCTGGCATGGGAAAGTTGTGTGTTTAACTGCCACTTAATTACCCACGTCGGGTTATGCCAATCGCGAGACAAATATCGTGGGAGTTGCATATGATGCAATTGTGATCTACCTTGAGTATCAAGAAGCCGGTGGGCCCACGTCTGGTGTTATCATGAGCTAGTTGGGCTCCAAGCCCGCTAAGAAAATATGATTTGCCGTTCATTTGTCATGAGGGTGATGAATTCAAAAAAATTAGTGGGAGCATTCAATAACTAAAGTCCATAGTTTTTTAATTAATTAATAATCAAACGGTTTGCTTATATTTTCTATTTATTCTCAGTATTGTGATTGCCTTGAATCCAATTACATCAAGTCTCGATATAAACAAATTAACCACCAAATTATTCTGATTGGCTATTAATTTTAAAATAGTGCTTGCTTCTAAAAGGTTGCTATATACCCTTGGTGGGAGCCTCCTGTTGAAGTGTCTCCCCGTTCGTCTTATGAAGAGATCGCCACACTTGAGAAGTGGTGGGACGATGATCTCTCGGCTAGGTGCTATATGATAGCATCAATGTCACCAATGAGTTTCAACATAGATATGAGAAACTCGTTCACATTCTGATATTTTTCAACACCTACAAATGTTGTTTGGTGAACGGACGCGATTACTGAGACTCGCGACTTCAAAAGAGCTATTTTCATTCCACATGCAAGACGGGGCTTCGGTCTATGAGCATGGTGTAAGAAAAATATCTCTTCTTGAGAAATTGGAAAATCTGAATGTGACAATACCTCATTAACTGGCTGTAGATTTGATCTTATAGTCAAAATGTTGAAAACTCATGTATCCTTGATTCAAAGGAGAAACGTGTTTTTCTGGTTGAATCTTCTACAATTGGTGGAAAGGATTCAAGGATAAAGTAGAGGAAGGGAAATGGTTCCCGAACTCAAAAGATGAAAATGGATATAGTAGCAACTAAAAAAGAGAATCAACTATGTTTTCACTGCTGGTCACTGGCGCAAAATTGCAAGGAAAGGGTTCTAAAAAGGGTAAAGTTATTGTTTCTACTTCTTTGGTATATGATATCAATTGGTCACATCTTTGCAAATAGTTGCGGATGTTGAGAAGAAGTAGAGAGTCATAGGAAGGTGAAATCTACATGAGGGTAAGCATTGTAGCAAGAGTTGTTGCAAAGGCTTCTCGAAACATATTTAATATAAAATCTTGAACTGGTTAGGAACTGGTGTGAGCAATTATTTATTTGTTCTAGATTTAATCATGAACATTATTTCCATTTTGATAAAGAATGATATTCTTTTAAATATGCGAATGTGATTTGCAGTATTTTTAAGAATGCATGTTTTATTGAATCTGATGAACGATTAGTATGATTTTGTTCAAAGAATATAAAAAGAATGATAACTTAAATCCCATATATCTTTAGCATGTGCTGAATGTCCATTGAATTTGATTCATATGGGCGTATATGGAGCACTAAATGTTAGTGCAAGAGGATTTTGAGCTATCTGAAAGAGCATGTGATTCTCTCTGAGTAACTCTCTGAGCCATGCATGAGCTAACACCTCGATTTTACGCTTTCGTGTATCGTATACAATTATTCGCCAATTATATCAAATATAATTATACGATGATTTTCACAAACTCAATTTAATCATATCATATATGATTATATACAATTTTAAATAGTATGCAATATTAATTCTAATATGATTAAACTATTTAACAACATAAATCCGATATGAGCCTTGTACACGGCTCTGATACCACTGTAAGTAATCCAAGAGCATACAACGCAGCGGAATAAAATTTTATGGATTACTAACCAGCAGATCTATACATAGGATTTCATATCGGATGAAGGAATAACAAGTGTCTTACCCTTGTAGCGTGTTTGAGCCGATTCCACGGAGCTGCACCACGTCCAACGCCTCCTCCGAGTCACTAGCAAAACTTGTCTAGTTTTGCCTCCACGGTATCCACACGATCAAATCGGGTGAAGGGATAGTTTAAGAACAAGTTGCTAGACGAGTTCTTAAACCGGAACCAACAACCACACTTGATTCACAATCAAAAGATGGCACAAAATCACCCTACCCTCTTCGGTTATGAAGAGGCCGAGAGAGAAGAGTGAGGCGGCCGTGTGTGGTTTAGGGTGGAATGATTAAAGTGTTATGAAGTGTTAATCTCATTAAACCCCTTGTTAACAAATTATATATGATTAATTAAAGGCTTTCATAAAGCCTCATGGGCTTAAGCCCATGATTTAATTTAATCATTATGATAATCAATTAAGACTCCTCTTAATTATTTAATTCATCTCATGAATTTAATTTCCCTTCTCGATTTAATCTTTTGTGCGACCCGATAGGATCTTGTAATGTTGGCAGTGACATAAAATCTCATTTTACGTTACAAGCAAGGAGCGGTGTCTAGCAACACATCGAGGCTACCCAAATTACAAGAATGTCAATGACTCGACATAACCTTTAGAACTTGTGATAATATTAACCATGTAGCTTAATCCCTTTGTCCTTTGTGTTTAGATTGAACACGAGTCATGGAATAGTCATACTCGTATATCCAATCTTTATTTCTTGATCCCCAAGTAGAACTAGAATAAACGAATAAGCTCGATATCTCATATCGACTCATTCGAGCATGGCCATGCATTTTAGTTCTCACTTGATCAAGGGCCAAACACATCTCCTGTTATATAGGAGGGACAAATCCTATCTCGATCAGTCAACATCCCTCTACATAATTCGTAGTGTATCCAATAGTCGCCTTTATAGATTACCATGTTACAGGTAACGTTTGACGATATCAAGATACATAATTCCTTATGTTGGGATCTCTGATGATCACAAGTCGTAAGGATTACATACATTATTATCACTATGAGAATTGCATATGACGATCATATAACTATCCATGTTGCATTCTCATGGTGGGTATGTCCAGTACATCGTTCTCTAACATGTACCCATATGTTGATTTGATATCTCATATCAATGAACAATTCCTCGATCAACACATACTAGTCTCTACGTATTATCATTATCCCTTTCATGATAATACTTGACTAGGGACATCTTTAAGAATAATACAATATTATTCTAAGGACATTAACATATATATTAATTCACATTGCACAGTTAAAAGAATAATATATAATAATGAATTGCCATTTATAAAATCATATTACATTGTATGTCATAAACAATCATCTAATGAAATGTCTTAGGGCATATCCCAACAAATCTCCCACTTGCACTAAGACCACTCAGACATATACCTAATGCCTAGAGATCTAGTATGACGATCATGCTTCTGCTGTGACAGTGGCTTCGTCAATGGGTCAGATACATTATCATCTGTTGGTACTTTGCATATTTTAACATCTCCCCTTTCAACGATTTCTCGAATGAAATGGAAACGCCTAAGTATGTGCTTGGATCTTTGGTGAGATCTTGGTTCCTTAGCCAATGCGATCGCTCCATTGTTGTCACAATAGAGTTCTATCGGATCTTTAATGCTAGGCACCACTCCAAGTTCAGAAATGAACTTCCTTATCCAAACAGCTTCCTTTGCTGCATCCGAGGCAGCAATATACTCAGCTTCCGTTGTAGAATCGGCTACTGTTTCTTGCTTTGAACTCTTCCAGCTCACAGCACCTCCATTTAGGCAATACACATATCCAGATTGCGATCGAAAATCATCTTTGTCGGTTTGGAAGCTTGCATCAGTGTAACCCATTACATTGAGCTCTTCCTCACCTCCATAAATCAAGAATGTATCCTTAGTCATTCTCAAGTACTTCAGGATGTTCTTGACAGCAATCCAGTGACCTTCACCTGGATCAACTTGATATCTGCTCGTCATGCTCAAAGCATACGATACATCGGGACGAGTACATATCATGGCATACATGATAGATCCAATAGCTGACGCATATGGAATCTTACTCATGCGTTGTCTTTCATCTGGTGTTGAAGGACACTGTTCCTTCGAGTACCATGCGTCATAGGCACGAATCCTTTCTTGGATTCTTGCATGCTAAACCTTTTAAGTACCTTGTCTATGTATGTACTCTGACTTAGACCAAGAAGCCTTCTTGATCTATCTCTATAGATCTTGATTCCTAATACATAGGTGGCTTCTCCTAAATCTTTCATCGAAAAGCAGTTCCCTAGCCAAATCTTTACAGATTGCAAGGCAGGGATATCATTTCCAATAAGAAGTATGTCATCTACATACAACACTAGGAAAATGATTACGCTCCCACTGACCTTCTTGTAGACACAAGGTTCATCTTCATTTTTGATAAAACCAAACTCTTTGATTGCATCATCAAAACGAAGATTCCAACTCCGAGAAGCTTGCTTCAATCCATAAATGGATCATTGTAGCTTGCATATCTTTCCAGCATCCTTTGGATCGACAAAACCCTCGGGCTGTGTCATGTACACATCCTCGAGCAGATTTCCATTAAGGAAAGCTGTTTTGACATCCATCTGCCAGATTTCATAATCATGAAATGCAGCTATTGCAAGTAAGATCCTTATGGATTTAACCATGGCCACTGGTGAAAAGGTTTCATCATAGTCAATACCATGAATTTGTTTGAATCCTTTTGCAACCAGCCGACCTTTATAGGTTTGTACGTTACCATCCATATCGGTCTTTTTCTTGAAAATCCATTTGCACCCTATGGGTCGTACCCCTTCAGGTGGATCAACCAAAGTCCATACTTGGTTTGCATACATGGATTCCATCTCAGATTTCATGGCCTCTTGCCATTTCTCAGAATCAGTGCCCATTATAGCTTGTTGATAAGATGACGGCTCATCCTCATCAATAAGTAGTAAGTCACCTTGTTGAGTCACAAGAAATCCATATCTCTGTGGCTCCCGGTGTTCTCTTACAGACCTACGCTGGGCTTGTGTCTCTTGAGCAGGTGCTTCTTCCACAACAGTTTGCGGTGCCTGCTCTGTTTCCATCTCAATATCAGGTTCAGTGTTTTCTTGTGGTTGAACTTCACTAAGTTCTATCTTTCTCCCACTGGTTTTTCTAGAAATAAATTCTCTTTCAAGAAATACACCAGTCCGAGCAACAACTACTTTGTTCTCGGTGGGATAATAGAAATAGTATCCTTTTGTTTCCTTAGGATACCCCACAAATAAACACTTATCATATTTGGGTCCAAGTTTGTTAGTGGCGTGACGTCTAACGAAAGCCTCACAACCCCAAATCTTCATAAACGACATACTAGGACGCTTCCCAGTCCATATCTCATATGGTGTCTTTTCCACTGATTTAGATGGAACACGGTGCATTAGGAAATTCGCTGTTTCTAGAGCGTGTCCCCAAAACGATATCGGAAGATCTGCATGACTCATCATTGATCTAACCATGTCCAACAAGGTTCGATTTCTCCTCTCGGATACACCATTCCATTGTGGAGTATACGGAGGAGTGAGTTGTGGGACTATCCCACACTCCTTTAGATAGTCATGAAACTCTTGGCTTAGGTATTCACCTCCTTGATCTGATCGAAGGATTTTGATACTTTTGCCAAGTTGGTTTTGTACTTCATTCTTGAAATCTTTGAACTTTTCAAAGGTTTCATGCTTATGCTTCATTAGGTACACATACCCATATCTACTGAGGTCATCAGTAAATGTAACGAAGTATTGAAAACCACCTCTAGCTTGTGTACTTATTGGTCCACATACATCACTATGTATTAGTCCCAATAAAACATTTGCCCTTTCAACATGTCCCTTGAAAGGGGCTTTTGTCATCTTGCCCATTAAACAAGATTCGCATGTTTCATATGATTCAAAATCAAATGAATCTAATGCTCCATCCTTATGAAGTTTAGATATGCGGTTCTCGTTTATGTGGCCCAAGCGACAATGCCAGAGATAAGTCGGATTACAATCATTATTTTTAATCCTTTTAGTATTTATGTTATAGATAGGCATATTAAGATTTAATAAATAAAGAACATTCACCATTTGTGCGCTAGCATAAAACATATCATTTAAATAAATAAAACAACAGTTGTCCTTTATTATAAATGAAAAACCATAATTGTCTAAACAAGAAATAGAAATTATGTTTTTAGTAATAGATGGCACAAAATAACAGTCTTTTAAAATCAATGATAAACCAGAAGGTAAAGCTAAATGATAATCTCCTATAGCTAATGCAGCAACTCTTGCTCCATTTCCAACTCGGAGATCAACTTCGCCTTTCGCCAATAATCTACTCTTTTTGAGGTCCTGCGCATTTACACAAATGTGAGATCCACATCCAGTATCTAATACCCATGATGAAGAAGTAGATAAATTGACTTCTATAACAAAAATACCTGAAGCGGAAGTCACACTTCCTTTCTTTAGATCCTCCAGATATACTTTGCAGTTTCTTTTCCAATGGCCGGTCTCACCGCAATGGAAACAGTTCCCTTCCTTTGCTATCCCTCCCTTTGGTTTCAGTGCATAAGACTTTGGCTTAGATTTAACAAAGACTTTCTTTGCTTTCTTGTTGCCTTTAGTTTTGGCCCTTCCTTTGCCCTTATTCACAATAAGAACATTTGTGGCCTTAGTCTTCTTTGTATTTGCTTCATATGTTCTCAACATACCAAGCAATTGTGGTAGAGTCTTTTCCATGTCAGTCATATTGTAATTTACTACAAATTGACTGAAGCTCTCAGGCAACGATTGCAAGATCACATCGGTGGCCAACTCTTGGTCCAATGGAAAACCCAGCTTGTCTAGATTCTCTATGTACCCAATCATCTTGAGCACAGGAGTTCCAACTAGGCTTCCTTCTACCATCCTGCACTGGAATAACGCTTTAGAGACGTCATACCTCTCTTGTCTAGCTTGCTGTTGGTACAATTGCTTTAAGTGTTCGATCATATCGAACGCCTCCATTTCCTCATGTTGCTTCTGAAGCTCAGAGTTCATGGTGGCAAGCATAAGGCACCCAACATCAAGTGCGTCACTTTGATGCTTCTTGTAAGCATCTTTTTCAGCTCTTGTAGCCGTTAGGGGAGGTTCCTCAGCGGGTAAGGGTTCCTCTAGGACATATTGTTTCTTTTCTTGTTTGAGGACTATCCTCAAGTTCCTATGCCAGTCTAGGAAATTCGTCCCATTTAATTTGTCCTTCTCAAGGACCGATCGCAGTGATAAAGTGCTAGTAACGTTGTTAGTTGCCATGGATATCTACAATATAAATATGCAAAATAAGTTTATGATTTAATCATTTAACATGGTCTTATATTAAATGATACTCCCACTATTTTGTTTAAAAAAATATCAACCCTCAAAAACCTTTAGTGGGCCAAGATCCATATTTCGCCTAATCTTGAGTTAGCTTTGGCTAATCGCCCAAGACTCGGTTATTTAGGTAGACAACAATTTGTCAATTACATCACATGTAATTCTTGGATAGTTGGACGAACAACACTTTGTTCAATTCATCAAATGAATTATAATCCAACCCATGCCTCTAAGTTCCCAATCCTATTGAGATAACCTAGATAAGTCGTACCCAATTTAAAGTATAACGGATATCACTTTTATCCTTTCGCGCCTTACTAAGATTGCCACGGTGCTTTGCTTTGGCAAACCCACACATGTACAATCGAAGTTATTGACGAGTACTTTTAATTTTGGAAGGCATCTAAAACTTAATATTTTAGAGGGATTTATTGATCTCATGATTAGTTTGATAATTTAAAATATGTCCACTACATATAGTTGTATACATATCTACATATATGTGTAATACTATTATCAAACTAAAACATAAGATAAATCATGCATCAACATACATAATTAAACATGACATGGTTATAGCCCCTACTAACGATTCTCTCAAGCCAATGAGAAAATCCTAAGAGTCAACCTAAGGTAACTTCACAAGCACCTTCCTTTGGCTCCTTTTTGTGAATGGCCTCCTCATCCCGGCACGATGCTCCATCTTCATTGATCACCATCAATAAAATAAACTACACTATTTACAAGATATAGAATTCCTCGATTCACATTCGAGGGGAACATAGGGGAGGGATTACATTTAGAATGAAATAGAGAAGGCACGACACGCAGGTCGTATTATATATTACAACCATCCACAAATCCTATCTAATAGGTCAAAGGGCTATAACCACGCACCATGCTCAAACAACACATAAGGCATGCATTAACATTTAATTAATTAAATTCTAAATATTTTAAATTTAATTCTAATTAAAACTGTAAAATAGAATTTTTGAAAAATATCGTACGCTCGGGACATCACATGCCACGAACTAAAACGACTAAACCAAGAACCATCATGGTTCGTTTATGGGCCTAGGGTTCGAAACCCTAGCCCATGGCCGAACCATCAAGCGGCGGCGGCCGAGTCCATGCACGGCTGCTAGGGTTCGAAACCCTAGCCGTCATGAGCTAGCCGTCACGAGCCAATGGGTTCAAAACCCTAATTTATGCGGCGGCTCGGCC
Source organism: Haberlea rhodopensis (assembly GCA_907163345.1). NCBI lineage: Eukaryota > Viridiplantae > Streptophyta > Magnoliopsida > Lamiales > Gesneriaceae > Haberlea > Haberlea rhodopensis. Next base: position 8,618,293 of record CAJQUN010000012.1, on the reverse strand, counting down.
CACGCTCGAGCCAGGGTCCGAACCCTAGCCCTTATGCGGCGGCTGCTCGGCCATGCACGAGCCAATGGGTTCGAAACCCTAGCAACATGCGGCGGCCGTGAGCCATGATGACTAGGGTTCGAAACCCTAGCCCTTTGGTGGCGTCGGCCGTGAGCCATGCATGAGCTAACACCTCGATTTTACGCTTTCGTGTATCGTATACAATTATTCGCCAATTATATCAAATATAATTATACGATGATTTTCACAAACTCAATTTAATCATATCATATATGATTATATACAATTTTAAATAGTATGCAATATTAATTCTAATATGATTAAACTATTTAACAACATAAATCCGATATGAGCCTTGTACACGTCTCTGATACCACTGTAAGTAATCCAAGAGCATACAACGCAGCGGAATAAAATTTTATGGATTACTAACCAGCAGATCTATACATAGGATTTCATATCGGATGAAGGAATAACAAGTGTCTTACCCTTGTAGCGTGTTTGAGCCGATTCCACGGAGCTGCACCACGTCCAACGCCTCCTCCGAGTCACTAGCAAAACTTGTCTAGTTTTGCCTCCACGGTATCCACACAATCAAATCGGGTGAAGGGATAGTTTAAGAACAAGTTGCTAGACGAGTTCTTAAACCGGAACCAACAACCACACTTGATTCACAATCAAAAGATGGCACAAAATCACCCTACCCTCTTCGGTTATGAAGAGGCCGAGAGAGAAGAGTGAGGCGGCCGTGTGTGGTTTAGGGTGGAATGATTAAAGTGTTATGAAGTGTTAATCTCATTAAACCCCTTGTTAACAAATTATATATGATTAATTAAAGGCTTTCATAAAGCCTCATGGGCTTAAGCCCATGATTTAATTTAATCATTATGATAATCAATTAAGACTCCTCTTAATTATTTAATTCATCTCATGAATTTAATTCCCTTCTCGATTTAATCTTTTGTGCGACCCGATAGGATCTTGTAATGTTGGCAGTGACATAAAATCTCATTTTACGTTACAAGCAAGGAGCGGTGTCTAGCAACACATCGAGGCTACCCAAATTACAAGAATGTCAATGACTCGACATAACCTTTAGAACTTGTGATAATATTAACCATGTAGCTTAATCCCTTTGTCCTTTGTGTTTAGATTGAACACGAGTCATGGAATAGTCATACTCGTATATCCAATCTTTATTTCTTGATCCCCAAGTAGAACTAGAATAAACGAATAAGCTCGATATCTCATATCGACTCATTCGAGCATGGCCATGCATTTTAGTTCTCACTTGATCAAGGGCCAAACACATCTCCTGTTATATAGGAGGGACAAATCCTATCTCGATCAGTCAACATCCCTCTACATAATTCGTAGTGTATCCAATAGTCGCCTTTATAGATTATCCTGTTATGGGTAACGTTTGACGATATCAAGATACATAACTCCTTATGTTGGGATCTCTGATGATCACAAGTCGTAAGGATTACATACATTATTATCACTATGAGAATAGCATATGACGATCATATAACTATCCATGTTGCATTCTCATGGTGGGTCTGTCCAGTACATCGTTCTCTAACATGTACCCATATGTTGATTTGATATCTCATATCAATGAACAATTCCTCGATCAACACATACTAGTCTCTACGTATTATCATTATCCCTTTCATGATAATACTTGACTAGGGACATCTTTAAGAATAATACAATATTATTCTAAGGACATTAACATATATATTAATTCACATTGCACAGTTAAAAGAATAATATATAATAATGAATTGCCATTTATAAAATCATATTACATTGTATGTCATAAACAATCATCTAATGAAATGTCTTAGGGCATATCCCAACAAAGAGTGTCTGTGAGAAAAAAATTCATTGATTATGATGCTAAAGTCTATTCAAATTTTATTAGCTATATCTTCATATTATGACTATGAGATATAACAGATGGATGTGAAGACATTTATACATGGCAGCCAGAGGGCTTCACAACCATTGGGAGTGAGCAAAATGTTTACAAACTCTAGAGGTCCATTAATGGGCCTAAGAAGACATCCCGAAATTTGAACTTCCATTTTGATAGCATCATCAAAGTGTTTGGTTTTGTTATAAATCCCGAAGTGGCATGTGTGTGCAAAAGGGTTAGTGGGAGCACGGTTACATTTGTGATGCTTTAAGTCGATTATATCATGCTCATTGTGAATGATATTGGATTAATCGATTAAAGCATGGTTATCTACTAATTTCTCCATGAAAGATTTGGGAAAAGCGTCACACGTGCTTGGCGTAAGGATCTATAGGGATTCATGATTTGGGAAAAGCGTCCCACGTGCTTTGGAAAGTGAAAGATATTGTTGTCATATGCTATTAAGTAAATCAATAGTTGATTGATTGTACTTATAATCGTATTATGACAAATCTTTATTTGAATATTAATATATATGGCACTTCTTCATCTGTCTACCCATTCATCTTGATGTATTGATGAAGTCCTTGAGATTGCTATAGAATGTGGTTAGGCATATGATGGTGACCATGAAATACATTTTCGACTACGATTTCTAAAAGTTCCTGGTCGATGAGCCTTCGAGAATGAGATATCTATATATGCTCGTTAGAGACTTGTATTCATGATATGTCTAGTGTAGTGCGCCACGTTTCATCGGCGTTTGCTTGGAGAAGTCAGCACACATGAATAGGTGCTCATTAGGAATGAGTTCACTGAACGACCCTACTCGAAATTCTATAAGTGGTTACCACTTGTCGAGTATATAATTTCTAGTCATAGTCACCATTACTCCTCATGACCCGAGGCGTCATTGAGGTCTTGACAGATAGATGTGTACTTTGATTTAATGACTGGTCACATGCAGATCCTAAAGTTGTTATTTTGGGTATTCGGTGATGCTGTCAGAGGCCTATGATTGTCGTTGGGGATTCACCACTGGTCTCGATGAAGCAGGATGTCCTATGTATTTTTCTATATATGCTTCGAGGAATCTCTGGCCATAGTGGGTAGTGCTTGTGAAAAAATGAGTTTTTCATATACGCACACAATGAACCATATAACGTGAAACAAATACATAGTTATTGAAATCATAAGGGTCTCGATCAACCAATGCCCTTGATTCAATCAGGACATATTGAGTGAAAGGAATGTATTGCATGCTAACTATGGCTGACAGGTTCTCATACGTTGCTAGTCATTTGTATCTAGGTCTTCGTGAAACGCAGATGTTAGGCGCTACCCACGATCGATAGGTTGTTGCTGAAATTGTATTTCGGCCATTGTCTATTAAAGGAGTTTAATTGACAATGAGGCATTCAGGGTAAGCCCAAAGAAGTTGTTTGACTTCTAAAATACAAAGGTTGTGATCCTACTGCTATGATACACTTGAGCCTCGCTGGGTCACAATCAACCGGCATCCTATCTATCTATGAGAATTGAGACTTAAATGTTAAGTGCTCAAATTGAGTGATTTGGAAGAGATGAATATAATTTTGAAAGCTCCTCACTTTAGTGGAGTTTCTATATTTGAAAATGTTTCATTTATAGAAAGTTCTAAAATTAAAACTTTTGATATATTTATGTCTCATAATTATGTACATTCGCAGTACATCAAGTTGTTCAATTGGATTGAGTTACTTGGATTATGAGCTTGTAGTTTTGTGTTGGCTTTTGTGCAAGTGAGAAATTGTTAGCATAAGATATCCTACAAGTCAATGGGCCAATAGTTGGTCTGTTGGGCCCTAAAATCCCTAGCCCAATTAGTGATGCAAACTCAGCTATAAATATGACGTTTCATCTCTAGGTTTGATTACTCCATTCGTAGCATTCAATGCTCTCATAAGTCGTCATCACACTAGCACTGGTGCCGAGCTTGTAGATTGATTGGACTAGAGGAACACCGTCATCAGATTGATTTCGCTGTTATCGGTAATTCCCTTTTCGTACATTTATTATATTTATGCATGTTAATGTTTATTTATTCCCCAGGTCAGATCTGTTAATGTTTATTTTTCGCTGCGTTTGTATCTGGCGTCGGGGTAGGGAAACCCAACACATCAGGATAGAAAGATAATGTCACTTAGCTCCTAACATCCCAACCACTCTGTACCTCTCTCTTTTTACTGTTGCTCCATTATTTTGCTTCTTTTGCTTCCTCTCTGATTACTATTCATGTTTCCTCTGCCCATCTTGTTGATCTAAAATGTAGATTCTGAATTCTTTTTCAAGGGTTGAACTTTCGCAGATACTTGCATGATCACTTTGTTATGTTACATCAAAACATAGCTCAACTTTTCGAAAAGAGGTCTGTACATAAAATAAAACATTTAGTATCATAAGGTAAAATGAAGATAAATGCGATGGTTAATCTAGTCTTCAATTTAAGGGACTAGATTTCTACTCGTATGACCAAATGAATTTCTAGTTCTTTTAAGTCAACTGAGGAACCGATTTAGCAACTTCCGTAAATTCCTCGATAAATTGAGGATAATATACGGTGAAATCTATAAACTAGAAATATCAGAATATTAATCAATCTTGATCAATTCAGGGTTGTGTTAACATTGAATACGATCAATAGGAATATCATGTCAAAATGACATAATTAAAATTTTATCATTCTATCCAATCAGAATTCATGTTTGGATAGTGATCTAAAATATTTTCTAACAAAAAATCTGAAATATCAATGATATTCAACATATCTTAATTCTATATTGGAATAACCAAGATATTATCAATATGAACTATTACAAATCGGTCAAGAAAATTTCACCAAGACTCTACTCATCAAATCCATGAAATATCATATCATTAAAAGAATCATAAGGTAGAATCATGAGTTGACAATGGTCATATTTAGCATATAAAACGGTTTTAGGCACGCGTTTGCTTTGAATTCACACTTGATAATAATCAGAGTGAAATTCACTTATCAAATACATATAAGTGCCTCACAATAAATGCATCAACTTAAGGGATATAAAACAATCGATCAAAAGAAACAGTAATAATGAAGAATAGTAAAAGTCGAAAATAAGAACAAAAAAAATGGCTAGATTACAGTCAAATAATCTCGTATGATATTACTAAACTAGTCCCTGGTAACGGCGCCTAGAATTTGATCGTCATTTTTTTAAACAATAAAATTTCAGTTGTGTACGATGTATCCGCAAGTGCACAACTGTTAAGTTTTAGTATAGTATTTTGAAGAACAGCTTGTCGAACCCAAAATAACTAGTAGTAAGTATCAAATTATATTAATTTAACTATACTGGGCATATGAGTTACGATTAAAATCTTATTTTTAGTTATGATTACAATCTTACTTTCTAAGGCGACTAGTTTTCCTAATTTATCGTCATACTATGGTCAAGTTATAAAAACATATATTAACGTGCAACAAACCACTCCCATGTCCTTATGAACTATCAATAGTGTATGACGATTTATGAAAACTATCAGCCTTGATTGGTAATCTATTGCTATCACACATGATAAACATCAAAATCTGGAAAACAATAAAGAATCAAGTTCAGAATACGAATACATGTGAGGTATTAACTCCTTGTGCTGTTTCGTCTCTTTCGATGTGCCTTGCTCTTGAATGACTTGAGTTGGTATGGGTGAAGGCTGTGTTCTAGGTCAAGAAATCTGATATCAAAAGTCCTTTAGTCGTGCAATTTGAAGCTTTTATAGTGGAGGAGGGAAGTAGTTTCCTCGTTGACCTCAAACTCTTTAAAAGATAATTATTTTTCAGAATTTTCCGCCTATTGATCTGTAGCTTCTTACCGATCGATCGGTTTCCATGATTTTCTTCTTCTTCAGCTACGTCTTGTACCGATCAATAGGTAGATTTCAACCGATCGATCGGTAAAAGACCAAAAATTCTTCCTCAGCTACATGAGTTGCTGATCGATCGGTGGACTTCTACCGATCGATAGGTAGTTCATTTTCATCCATGCTCCGGATTTTGTCCATTTTTCGGCTGGTTGACTTGATTGAGTCATTTTTCATCATTTTCTTCACTTACATGCACTTTGACCTTGATTCCTACAATTACAAAAACAACACAAAAATGCATAATATCGTCTAGGAATCACATTAAAAGTATCTAAAATCCTATAAATATAAGTATAAAATCACACTTATCAAATCCCCAAACTTATCTCTTGATCGTCATCGAGCAAGAGTGATAATCAAAATGTAGAGTTCATTCTTAATACTTCAAAAGAATTAATTTGTAACTCAAATATATAGATCAGAAACCTCGCTTACACACAACCATGAATCCATCCAAAAATCAGACCGGATGTGTTTCTCCTAAGCCAAGCAACATATCACAAAATTAAAACATGTGTGTGTGATTCTGTCAATCTCAAGCCTCGCGCACATCTCCTATATCAAATTATACAAAGCAAACTAAAGTCAAGATTATCTTCGAGCACCACATATGCCTATTTTTCTTGAACTTCTCCACTAATTTTGTTACTCCCTATACTTGAATCAAAAGGACTTTAAAGCTTGTTGATGTGACTAGAATAGACACATCTACTGCGCTTAATTGTCTACGATTTGGTATGTTTTGATGGATAAATTGATACATATGCTACCTAATCGTATATTTGTGTAAATGTAGGTGAAATCGAAGAAATCGAGCTAACTAAGGCGAATAAAGATCAAGAAAAGCTTTGGAGATGATAAGGACTCAAGATCAAGAAAAAGGTTTAAAATGTAATTTGGAGAAGAAATCGATTGCCTATTGCTAGAAAGTTGAGCAACAAAATATGCGAGGAAGCGATCGATCGCATATAAGGGGCGATCGATCGCCAAAGTCTACTGGAGCCAAGGGATCGATCGCATAGAAGGGGTGATCGATCGCCCAAAGAATATGCCCGAAAAAAATAAAGTGAGCGATCGATCGCATGTTTTTAAGCGACCGATCGTCTGAGAGTCCGAGAAAAAGGAAATTTGATCTTTTTACCATCTTGGATAGATATTTACCTACCATATCAGATTCTCACCTTATTTGCACGAATTTCGGACCTTAAATCATACCATTATTCATTATTATTCCGTGTGGACATTAGAATTTTAGATTTTAGAAGATTTTTGTGATGCCCGGGAATTAATGGTGTAAACCCCGGTGTGGTAATGATCCTTTTTATGGATTTTAATTGTGGCAATTATCAATTAATTGCGATATTGGGACTCCCGAGGATTTTAAATCCGGTATTTGGGGTCGTTGGATCCAAAGGTTGAGATTTTATTCTCATTGTGGTGATAAACCTTGGAATTGGGTTTTTGGTGGGATCTGGGGTCTGGGGCGCTTTATGTTGGGGATGGTAGTGAAAATTGAGATTGAGAGGTAATTATTGAACACATATATTTTTTAATGAGTCATGATGTATTTGTGGAGGACTCAGGATTTTTGAGCCTTGGTATATATATATATATACCAAGTGGACTCGGTGTTTAAGCATTCTCTTCTCTCTCTTCTCTCTCTTTCACGCCAATCTCCCCTCCCTTTTCCCCTCTTTTCTCCTTGGAAGCAAAGATCGATGGAGGCTCGACTTGGGAGCCGGATTTCACAAAGATAACTTGGTAATATCCTTCCCCTCGCATTTATCTTCGTTTTGATTATAGTATTGCTGAGTTTGGGATGTTTTGAGTTGGGTTTGGGTTTTGCGAGGTTTTGAAGAATCTTGGATTCTTGTTTTAAAATGTGTTTTAACCCTTATTGGATGTCTAAGGTGTTTTAATTGTTGTTGGTTTGAGTTGGAAGGAGTTGGGTGTGGTTTATTGAAGTTTTTAAGCTTTCAAAATGGTGGTTTTCGGGTTTGTGCAGCGATCGATCGATCGGTAGCATCTTACCGATCGATCGGTGCAAGTACGTAGCGTTGGATTTAATTCCGACGTTTTACCAATCGATCGGTGGCACTTAGCGATCGATCGGTAGAGGTGAGCAATCGATCTGTAGTGGCTACCGATCGATCGGTGCAATGCCATAGCCAAAATGTAATTTTTGGGTTTTTAACGATCGATCGGTAGGTTGACGATCGATCGGTAGGTCGGAGATTTTGGTAAATTATTTTGTGTTGTGGTTTCGACGTATGCTTGGCCGGGGTATTTTAAAATGGTTAATCGTCATGGATTGACGATATAATTGGGGATTGTGAACGTGATTGGGCACGTGGTTGCATGCTCATTAATAATTGTGAGTTATTTTATGTGTTAGCACTTGAATCATCGGGTCACGGGACTAAGGCAAGGTTTGATTTGTATTACGGAATTCTAAGGTACGTATAACGTACGAGCATAGCCTTTTATATTATTGCAACTGTGAAATGCATGATGTACTATTAATGTAATAAATTTGTAAGTATTACAATTTGAATGGTGCCGCTATGGAGCGAACAACGATTGAGATGTTGCCGCTATGGAGCGAACATCGGTTATGATGCCGCCACTATTGGGCGTGCGTGGTAATGAAAATGTGGAATTAGTGGTTAGATATATGGAATATCTGTAATCATTGTTTAATGATTGGATTTTAATAATTATGGAATTTGGCAATTAGTGAATGGATTTAGTTGATCAATGAAATGATTAACTGGTTTTTTGGGAATTTGATGGTTTCGGTTATTTTGAGAACATGAACAGTACAGGGGATCCCGTATGAGGATGACACTATTCAGGGAGTGTCTTTTAAATTCACCGCTTTACATTCTCTAAATTATGTAATGTGATATTGTGATTATTGGATTGGTGGTATTAGTATGCTCACTCCGTGTGGGGCTCTCTGTTGGGGTAGGTGGAACAGGTACAGCGGTAGCTCCAGAGTTGAGATCGAGCTATGGATTGGAGGTACTTCCAGGATCGAGGTATCGATGCCGGTATTGAGTAGGGTAATTTATACATTAGATACACATACATTCATTCGATGCTCGCATGTGAGCACTACTATATGTGTATATGGTTTGTATAAAGGACATGGGCCTTTTCTCCTTTCATTTATGGGTTGCATGCAATTATTTAATGAATTTCTGAATGAATTGAGAACATGTTAGTGTATTATAAGAAGCATACTTAAGGGTTGAGTGGTATGGAGGATTTGAACATTATATTGAATAATGTAAGGAATTTTATTGATGGTATATTATGCTATGACAGCATGTGGTTTTCCCCCTTATTACATGATTGTATGCACTAAATATATGGGTTAATACACTAATAGCGGGTTAAGGCACGGGGGTCCTTACAATTTTTCTCTCAACCTTTTGAAGAACGCTTTGGAGGATCAAAACACGAAGGCGGAATTGACGAGCCGGAAGCGTGCTTCTCACTCTTTTTATATCGTTTAGTTAAATTGAAATCCGGACTATTACATTTGTTGCCTTCTTTTCATGGACTTGCAGGATAAGACCCTCACAAGCACTTAATGGAGTTCCATGTGCTTTGCACCACCATGAAACCGATTAGTGTTACTGAGGAGCAAATCAAGTTGAGAGCCTTCCCTTTCTCTTTAAAGGTATGCTGCGAAGGACTGATTATTCTACCTATCATCAGGCTCGATCACAACATGGAATGACTTGAAGATGACATTTCTTGAGAAATTCTTTCCAGCATCGAGGGTTGCTAACATACGAAAGGAGATATGCAGCATTAGGCAATATACCGGAGAGACACTTCACGAATACTGGGAAAGCTTCAAGAAGTTGGGTGCAAGTTGCCCACAACATCAAATAAGTGAACATCTACTCATTCGATACTTTTATGAGGGTTTGTTATCCAGTGACAGGAATTTGGTAGATGCTGCGAGCGATGGAGCTTTTGTGGATAATACACCGGAGGATGCAAGAAGTTTGATGGCAACTTTAGAGCTGAGCCAGCTCAAAGGAAACAAGGAGAGGTAAATGTATCTAATCTTGAGCAACAACTTATTAGCCTCACCTCTCTTGTTCGTCAAATGGCAGGAGGAAAAGGACAGACAGTGAAGCCGTGTGGAATTTTTTGGAGATGAGTCATACCACAGATACATGCCCCTCACTTAAAGAGACATCTGCTGAGCAAGTGAATGCAGCAGGTGAATTTTCGGGGCAACCTCAACGCAAATACGACCCCTACTCAAAGCTATAGATCAGAATCGATGAATCATGTTCCATCTCAAGTGCCACAACATCCACCACCCTACAGGCCACCTTTTCAAAGAACATAACAGTCTAATTTCCCTTCTACTGGTGATAGATTAGAGAATATTATTCAAGATCTTGCCCACAATGTTACAAAATTTCAACAGGAAGCGAGATCCAGTATTCAAACTGAACACTCAAGAGGGTCAACTAGCCACCGCACTCAATCGTATTGAAGCTCATGGATCGACTGCCCTACCATCTTAAAGTGTGGTAAATCCAAGGGAAAATGCAAGTGCAATCACACTTAGGAGTGGTAAAGATTGGAGATACCGGAGAAGAAGGAGCAAAACCCACCCAAGGATGATGAGGAAAAGGAAGCTGAAGTTGGAGACAAGACCACCGTGGAACACGAGGTACTGAAAGGTAAGTTTCCTCCCTTTTTCTGAATAAAGTGCCACCCCCTTTTTCCTAAGCATTGAAAGACAATAGGAAAGAAGCTGGACTTAAGGGATTATATGAAACTTTTCGACAGTGTGAGGTAAACATTCATTTGCTTGATGCTATTCAACAAGTACCTCGTTATGCAAAATTCATAAAATATATATGCACTGTGAAAAGAAATCATAGGTTGAAGGGATCCCAAAAGATTGCATAGGGTGAAAATGTGTCCGCTGTGATCCAAAGAAAAATCCCTACAAAGTGTAAGGATACATGTATGTTCTCTATCCCATGCACAATTGGTAACACTCGCCTAGAAAAGGTCATGTTAGATTTAGGAGCGTCGATTAATGTCATGCCATACTCTATTTATGCTTCTTTACACCTTGGTCCTTTGAACCCTACTGTAGTAGTTATTAAATTAGCGGATAGGTCTAGTGCATATCCTAGAGGTGTGATTGAAGATGTGCTTGTGCAAGTGAACGAATTGGTATTTCCTGCTGATTTCTATGTGCTTGATATGGAGAATGGTGACAAGAGTAGTACCATTTTGTTAGGAAGACCATTCCTAAAAACTTCTAAGGCCAAGATAGATGTTCATAGCGGTACACTTACTATGGAATTTGATGGCGAGATTGTTACTTTTCATATCTATGATGCCATGAAATGTTCTTTCAATAATGATGACACTTGTGTATTCTATTGATGTTATTGACTATTTGTCATAAGAAGTTTTTGAGATTGTAGGGAATGATGAACTGGAAGTCACTCTCACCATGGCTATGGAAAAAGAGAATGTGGAGTTGCTTATCTTTGATGAATTGAAAGATACCATAGATGTGGGGTCCTCGTTACTTAATCCATTATGTATCAATTCATTATACATATGTGAGTAGGATTTAAGTAATAAAACACACTGAGTTAAGAGTTTTACTAGGTAGGTTATTACAATAGTTACAAATTCCGTGCATAATCGTGCATAATATACACCACATGTACATAAAAACAACCTAACGAGAAGTACAACTCATATGCAGTGGTTCAACTCGCAGCGGAATTCAACTCACAATCCCATCCTCCCACATCTATGAATCCCTACAGAAACAATCACATAACATAAGTATATATGAACAACTATCTCAGTGCAATAAGCAATATCAAACGATAAAGCATTATCGTAAACCATCAACTGTGATTGTTCTGTATCAAGCATCATCAAATGCAAATATGTCATGACATGTCTCATCTATCACCCTGTTATAACGGGACAAATATGATTTGCATATCTCAGCTCAATATGTCAGTGGAACCTCCTCACATCTTCATATTAGCAGCACAAATCATAACACTCCGAGCATATACTCAAACGAAGTATACCTTTCATGCCAATGCATATGCCCGACATTGGCAATACCTATATTGTCAACAAGCTCAACAACATGCATGTATATCATCATGAATGTATCCCTATATGATATCATCAATCACATAATCCAATCTCAATATCATCATCACAATACCATCGATACTCGTACGTCAACACGTACCTGTTATGCGACACAAAAGATAGAAATCAGGCATCAATGTTTAACCACCTAGTTGTCCCGTCCCCTGTGATGATGCTACATAAATACCAACAATGTATAATGTCATCAACCATGTTATGAAACCATTACTAAGAAAGTACAACATTTTCATACTCTCGGTCTTGCGATCGATCGCTCACCCTAGCGATCGATCGGTACAAATCTAGCGATCGATCGGTATTAAATCTGATTTCATACAAAAGCTATGGCATTCGAGTGATCGATTCGTCGTATTCAGCGATCGATCGCTACATGAACCGCCTTACATTTCCCCTGTTTCAGCGATCGATCGGTACATCTAACAATTTTGGCAATTTTCAAGTTTATCCCCATGGTTCTACCTCCATGCTTTCTATCACACTTCTAAACTTACACTAAAGCATGATATGCACATTTCTTTAACAAAAACACAAGTTCATACTCTTTAATTCAATTTCAAGTAATTCAAACTTACTTCAACATCACTTTACAACCTATCCTACACATATATATGTGTATACAAGTTCACAACTCATTAAATACATACCAAATCACTTTGATGTTGCTACTCAATAATCTTTCCTTGTGATTTCAAACTCCAAGTCAATAATAGAAGCAAGGACACGTACGGGCTTAAGGACGAGCTTAGGTAGAGATTTGTATGTGTTTATGGTGTAAGTATGTGTTCTCAATCTGATTTTGTCTTTAAATATGGACACTCAAATCCATCTGAAATTCCATGCACATGTACATCACATTTCAAACTCAAATTCAAATTTATGAGTTAAGTAATAATCAACAAGATGTACTCATGTCATTCCTATACATAACATAACTCCCTTACTACATGTTTAACAAGCCATTCATTGTTTCCAACTATGTTTCATTCAATTCTTTGTCCAAGATCATGAACATTATTCTATCATTAACTCATTTCGTTTTTCATACTCGGTACAACCTAAACCCGAGTCCACATCATCCCATCGTTATCACATAATTACGCAATACTCCTAGTAAGCATATATGATTCACATCGAGGCATTACAATTTTCCCCTACTTAAGAAATTTCGTCCTTGAAATCTGCCAAAATATAAACATAGATAGCACTAACATATACTCAATCCTACAACTATAAGGACCCCCGCGCCCTTAATCCATTATTAGTGTATTAACCCAAGCATTTAGTGCATGTGATTATATATGTAGGGGAAAATTTCACTTGACATCATAACAACCCATGCCAATTATAAAGTTCCTTTACATTATTCCATACAACGTTTAGTTTCCCCAACCAAGTTCACATACGTATCATGCACCATTATAATACACTAACACGTACTCAGTTCATGTAGCAATTCAATAAATAATTGCATGCATCACATAAATGAAAAGAGAAAGGCACTTGCCTTCTTTATACAACCCATATACACATCATAGTGCTCACATGCGAGCATCGAATAAGTATGCGTGTATCTAATGTATAAAGTACCATGCTCAATACCGTCGCTGGTACCTCGATCCTGGAAGCACCTCTAATCCACAGCTCGAGCTCAACTCCAAGCCATCGATGTACCTAATAACCTGCCCCAACAGAGACTGCCCCCATGGGGTGAGCATACCAATATCTCAAATCCAATAATCACAATAATACAATCATAATTTACAACAATGTAAATGCTATGAAATACAAAATATACTCCCTGGATGGTATTATCCTCATCCGGGGTTTCCTGCACTGTCCCTGTTCTCAAAACACAGAAACCATCAAATTCCCAAATGACGGTTAATCATTACATTGATTAACATATCCATTAGCCATATACCGATATCATAATCAATAATACCAATTATTAAACAATGATTACAGATATTCTAAATACCTCACTTATGGTTCCATAGTTCTATTCCATTGCTCGCTCTACAATAGCGGCATTCCATACTCACGCATGCTCAACAGCAGTGGCGTCATAACCGATGTGCGCTCAAAGGCGACAACATCCCAATCATTGCTCGCTCAAAAGCGGCAACATATAAGTCCAATGCATACATATCCATTTATAGCAATTATCGTAAATCATGTATTTCAATATACATTAATTGCTAATACCGTAAACCATGTATTCCCATATACATTTATTGCAATACAATGTTTATTTGTTTCTACACTAGCCGGCAATAAAGAATAAAAACAATCTCAACTCTTTATTATATTAAATTAAGAATATAAATTCTATGGTTTGTCTCGGCTTGGGGAATAAAGTCCGTTAAAATGCTTAAGTTTCCCATGGGGTAGATCCAACCCATTATGGCCGATCGCTTAGGATATTGTAACTGATTGTCAATGATGAAACAATAAAAATTATATTTTGTTTTTAGAAATTTTAAATATCATCTTTGAAGTTTTTAATTGAAAAATAGAGCCTACTCGCTAAGTCCATTCGATATTGAATTTAGATGCATTCTCATTAGAAAACAAGAACTTGTTGCCACTTGCGCCGCAGAAAACGGCCTCCGGTTTGCTTAAAAGGTGAGTCCTAAAGAGATTGGATGAGTACTTGGAGATTCTGTCAAAGATGAAGTTTTCAGGGCGGGTTATTCCCTGATGCAGGGTTCCAGCGCCGGGTTTGGTCTTGTAAAAAGAGTAGGTTTAGGGAGAGGAATACGAAGGAAACAAATATGCAAAGGAGAGAGACATAAAAGAGCTCCATGCTTAGTTTTTGAGTTGGTTTGTTAATTTATATTACTTGGACAATCTAAGTATATATAGAAGAAATGTAAGTCGAAAAATATGCTATGGAAATCTAGGGAAGAGTTTGGAGTGGGAACACATATATTGAAAAACCAAGTGGACGTGTTGCTTATTTAGGTGGATCAAGTATACACATGGGCGGAGCCACCCTATGAGCTAGAGTTGGTTCCAGCCCCCATAAAATACTTTTTTAAAAAATGCGTGTTAATTTTTGGAAATTTAGTATTTTAATCCAGCCCCCATAAAAAAAGCGACAACATCCCAATCATTGCTCGCTCAAAAGCGGCACCATATAAGTCCAATGCATACATATCCATTTATAGCAATTATCGTAAATCATGTATTTCAATATACATTAATTGCTAATACCGTAAACCATGTATTCTCATCGAGCCAAAAGGATTCGAAACCCTAATTAATTGGCGGCGGCGGCCGAGAGCCATGGAGCCAAGGGTTCGAACCCTAGCCCTTTGACGGCGGCTCGGCCCATGCTCGAGCCAAGGGTCCGAGACCCTAGCTCCATGCGGCGACCGTGAGATTTCGTGAGCCAATGGCTCGTTTTGAGCACGAATTATCATATACTTCGATCCGTCAATTATATCACATATAATATTGCGATAATTCCCACAAAATCGATTAACACATCATATATGAACTAACAGTTTTAAAGTATGCAAAAGAAACATGATTAAACAATTAATCACATAAATCCGATATGAGCTTTGTACACGGCTCTGATACCACTGTTAGGAATCCATCAAGCAATACGCAGCGGAAAATAAAATTGGATTTCTACCATGGACCTATACAAAGTTAATCATACCGAGATTGATAAGAATCATACCCTTGTAGCGTGTTTGTAGCAGAATCCTCATTGCAAGACCACGAGTCACGAACAAAGATTTGCAACTTCGTCTCTACGGTATCCACACGATCAAATCGAAAAGGGTGCTCAAGAACAAGTTGCTAGACTCGTTCTTAAACCAAAACTAAACTCACGGTTCAAAACCGATCAACGACGGCCGTTCACCACCCACTATTGCACGGCGGCGGCGTGAAGAATGGTGAGAGTGAAGCGGCGGCCGAGAGCAAGCTTATGGAGGCTATTAGGTTTTGCTTAATAAAATTAACACTTAATCTTAGCCTTGATAGCATATTATATTTTATAATAGATTTAATTAAAGGGCTTTCAAAAAGCCTTATTGGCCCATATCCAATATCTTAATTGAATCCACATATCTAATATTTGTAATTAAGACTCTTCTTAATTAATTAATTCATCCAATAAATTTTATCTCCCCTTTTGATTTAATCTTTTGTGCGACCCGATAGGATCTTGCAATGTTGGCAGTGACATAAAATCTAATTTTATGTTACAAGCAATGAGCGGTATCTAGCAACACATCAAGGCTACCCAAATTACAAGAATGCCATTGACTCGACATAACCTACGGACTGTGATAATATTAACCATGTAACTTAATCCCTTTGTCCAATGCGTTTAGATTGAACACGAGTCATGGAATAGTCATACTCGTATATTCAATCTTTTATTTCTTGATCCCCAAGTAGAACTAGAATAAAAGAATAAACGAATAAGCTCGATATCACATATCGACTCATTCGAGCACGGCCATGCATTTTAGTCTCACTTGATCAAGGGCCCAAACACTTCTCCTGTTATATAGGAGGGACAAATCCTTTCTTGATCACTCAACATCCCTCTACATAATTTGTGGTGTATCCAATGATTGTCTTTATAGTTTACCCTGTTACATGTAACGTTTGACAATATCAAGATTAATGACTCCTTATGTTGGGATCTCTGGTGATCTCAAGTCGTAAGGATTACATACATTATTATCACTATGAGAATTGCTTATGATGTTCATATAACTATCAATGTAGCATTCTCATGGTGAGTCTGTCCAGTACATCGTTCTCTAACATGTACCCATGTGTTGATTTGATATCTCATATCTATGAACAATTCATCAATCAAAATGTACTAGTCTCAATGCATTATCATTATCCCGATTCATGATAACACTTGACTAGGGATAATCTTTAAGAACAATACAATATTATTCTAAGGACATTAACTTATATATTAATTCATATTACACAGATACTCGAATAATATATAATAATGAATTGCCATTAACAAAATCATAATACATTGTATTGTGCAAATCAAGAACATGATAGACAAACAAAAGGTAGAAAAGCAACGACTACGATTGGCTCTTTTTAAAATTTGTTAGCATTCTTCAAAAGAAAATAAAAAATCATAAAACATATTTGTATTAATTTTCACATTTATAATACAGTCACTCCTTCTATTTTAACATTTTACCATTTACAAATAAGTAATTTTATAAAATTTTATAAATATCCCATTACCCATTACCCTTTAAAAACGTGACCAAAAAAAAATCCTTCTTCAGGAAATAAAATAGTAAAATACATTCTATAACACCCTTGAACATGCCGAAAATGAAACCAAACATATCCAACTTAGGATATTAAGAATTCTATGGAGTGACCCCGAGGTGTTACACATGGCAAAGTGAACACAAAATTTCTAATTACGTTCGAAAAATGGGACGTATATATTTAATCAAGAGAACAATAAAATGGTATAGTTTATTGTGAACCAAAAATGGTATTCTGTTTACAGTTCATTCATCAAATGCCGAAGAAACAGAAACATAACAGATCAAGAATAGGAAAGGCAACTTTGTTACCACATTTCTCCTATATACTGCAGTCCACAGGTGAGATAATAGTCATACAGACTACAGCTAGGGCTGCTTACCGGTTGGAACCGGTCCGGTCCGGTCCGGAACCGGCCGGTTCCGGACCCGTTATGGGCGGAACCGGTCCGGTCCGGTAAGGAACCGGATCGAACCGGTTCCGGTTTGATTCGGAGGTTTATCGGATTTTCGCTTTTTTTTTTTTTTTTTTTAATGAGCCGTAACTACGCCCCATTCAGGCGTAGCTACGCCTAAGCTACGGCTTTTTTTTTTAAGAGGCGTAACTACGCCTCCAAAGTGGCGTAGTTACGCCTCATTTAAAAAAAAAAAAAATCTAAATAAAGTGGTAATTTTTAAAGGGTTTAGAAATTTAACAATTTTTATGGGTTATTTAAACATGTCTATGTGTTTAAATACTTCTAGCATACAAATAATTGTAAAGACATGACAATTGAAAATCTAAATAAAAAAATATTACAATTTAGTACTTAGCAGTCTTCATAATTGATAAGTATTGTTTTGGCTATCTCTTCTTCTTGCTCGTCATAATGATTTACGAATTCGTCAACCGTCCCATCTCTTCTATTTTTGCATTCTGCTTCAAACCAATCTTTAAGTAACGTGAGCATGCATAACGAATCAGCTGATAGACTACTTCTGTAGTCTCCAATAATACGGCCGCATGTTGAGAATGCCGATTCAGAAGCGACGCTTGAAGCTTGTACAGCATACACGTCTCTAGCCATTTTGGCTAAGATAGGGAATTGTGCTGCATTGGACTTCCACCATTGTAAGACGTCGAAGTTGTCTTCGGTTAGAAATTGATAATTCAGATAAATTTGCAACTCAGTCGACGTGCTAGTAGAAGGTCCTTTTCCCTTAAGTTTTTTCCTGCCCAGCAGTCTAAGCAAACTGATGCCCCCACCTTTAGATTGAGCTTGGGGTTGTTCTTCAACAGGCCTTTGTTGCGATGATTCACTTGCCTGTTGATTATAATACAATTGAAACATATTTTGGAGAGATTGCATTGTAGACGTCTTTTGATCGTCAACAACCTTCCCCAAAAATTTAGCATAATATTCAAAAAATATCTCAAATGAAGTTAAACATTGACTAGGATCTAGCAATGTTGCGATGCAGTGCACGGGTGGGATTTGTTCCCAATACTTTATAAATTTAGTTTCCATTGCACTAACAAAAGCATGCAAGTCATAGTCATCTCTAAATTCTATAAATTTATCAAACATGTTAAATACTAAAGGAAGAAAATAAACTGAAGTTGGATAAGTAACACCAGAGAAACGTTCCGTCGCTTCTTTGAAAGTACCTAACAATGATACACAATTTTCAACAAATTCTCAATCCTCATCAGTCAAATAAATACTTTCATCGCTATCAGGCATTTGATATGAATTATAAAATGGAGTTAAAATATCTTTGTAAGGTAACATAGCATGCAACAAATTGTACAACGAATTCCACCTAGTTTCTATTGGTGATGGAAAAAGAAGATGCTTTAAACCATTAGATAAACATAATTGTTTCCAATCACGCTTAACACGGCTCGTGCGTAACCATTTAGCGCAGTATTTCATTTTGTCAATACATGTTGAGTGATTGTCCTCATAACCAACTTTAACAGCCAAATTAATCACATGACATGCACATCTAACATGAAAAAAAATACCATCAAACATTGGTTTAAGATAGGTCTTTAAATCACGCATCGCAGCATTGTTATTCGCGGCATTGTCTAATGTGATTGAAAATACCTTATCCTGAATTCCATAATGTCTACAAGTGTTGAATACATATTTAGCAATTACATAACCAGTATGTGCACAATATAACTCATCTAAAGACAAAATCCTTTTTTGCATACACCAATTATCATCAATCCAATGACAAGTGACAACAAGATATGAATCAGAATTTACATTTGTCCAAATATCAGTTGTTAAACTAACCCTACAAGGCAAACTAGAAAGATGTTGAAACAATGTATTTCTATATTCAACAAATACATCCGTACAATTTCTTTTTAGTGTGTGCCTGGATATATGTTTAAACATGGGTTGTATAGACGAAGCAAATTCAATAAAACCAGCACGTTCAGCTTGTATAAAAGGTAGTTCACATCTGATCACATATCTAACAAGTGACCTACGATTAATTTCAGCAGTTAAAATAAAATTCGTGCCAGTAAGAACATTAATTTGTGCTTGTGTTGCTTCTCGACTTAATGGTTGTAATGTTGTCTCATCAAAATTATGTTTTTTTACTAAGTGTTTTTTAAATGTTCCGGTGCCTCCACTGGAACCGGCTTTATATGAATACTGGATCTTACATAATTTACATATTGCAACAGATCATTAGTACCTTCTTTTTGACCGAGTTCAAAGTGATCACATATCTTACTTCTTTTTGCACGAGTAGGTAGCCTACTTGCTGCTGTAGTGGCTCCGGATGACTCCACATGTTGTCTTTCTTGGGGTTGGGCAGCAACAGGTTCGGCAGGTTGTTGGGGTTGTTGGGGTTCGACATTCATAGAAGAACCACCAACATCGAGGTCAGCAAAAAAATCATAACGTTCATTTAACTCAGGAATTGGCACAGGCAAATTCATTGCAGAAGATGAACTCAGTGATAGACGACCCGGAACGAGACCCCGACTACGACCCCGACTACGACCAGCACCACTGCTAGATGAAGATGCCATTATGATATAAGACTATAAGTAAATTGTAAATAGCACAATTGAGAGAAAAATATGAGAGTGAAGTAATTTTCGTTACAAGAATTGTTATGAAACAATACACAACACAACATCCCCTATTTATAGTTTTTTTTTTTTTATTAAAAATTTTTAAAAAAAAAAAATTAAAAGTTAACGTTGGCAACGGCTAAGAGCCGTTGCCAACGTTAACAATAACGTTAACATTGTTAACGTTGAAGGCAACGTTAACAAATGTTAACGTTGCCTTCAACAATTTTTAATTTTTTTTTTATTTTTTTATTTTTATAATCTACCGGTTCCGGTTTCGGAACCGGAACCGGACCGGTAGGACCGGAACCGGCGGTCCTACCGGTTTGGTTCTTCGGAACCGCCCCGGACCGGTTTCTAACCGGTTCCGGGGCGAACCGGAACCGTTAAGTCCGGTTCCGGTTTCGGACCGGACTTAACGGTCCGAATCCGGGCCGGGTCCGGTTTGACCCGGCCCGGTAAGCAGCCCTAACTACAGCACAACATTAATCCACAACTTCTAATTTCCGGTATAGGCATTATCGCGTTTCTGTAACTCATCACTTAATAAATGTCATATTATCACAAAAATTAAGTTCTAGCTGATGAAATATTAGAAACAAATATAGAGACCGTGCTAGCTGAGCCATTTCATCTGGAGGTCGTACAGTGCTGCAGCTCTCCTTAAAGTTCGCTGCTTAAAGTAGTGGCTTGATACAATTTATAGTCACCACGATGCCAGAAAATGCACAGCCTGCCAATTCAAATAACAACACGTTAACAGGTTCATTTTTTTATGTTTTCCTTCTTTTGCATGCCCATTTAAGATGTCTCATGTTCCAAGGATTATAGATATAAAAAAAAAATACCAAATGGAGGAGGAACAGACTGAAGGATTCCTAGTGCTATACACGGCATAGGATCAAAA
This sequence comes from Haberlea rhodopensis, assembly GCA_907163345.1. Taxonomy (NCBI): domain Eukaryota; kingdom Viridiplantae; phylum Streptophyta; class Magnoliopsida; order Lamiales; family Gesneriaceae; genus Haberlea; species Haberlea rhodopensis. Next base: position 8,596,952 of record CAJQUN010000012.1, on the reverse strand, counting down.
TTATGCTCAATTCTAGAACAAGTACACACCTCGCATATCAAAAATGGAATAAGCAATCTCATGAGATCGATATCTTATTCCTTGGAGGGGAGAACTACATCAAGGTTTTTCCGAAGCATCCAGCCTTTTGGATATACAAGTTCACGAGCTTCTAAATGGAGGTGCCAGTTCATTATCCTGTAACAACTAGGAGGAATTCCTTCCATTTGACTCTCATCCTCCACCATCTGTTCAATGAAAGTTGTCTCCTGAAACAACATTCAGATAAAAATAGGCTTTACCATTAAATTTGAAAAAAAAAAACTCTTGCAAATTGATTGCGCCGAAATACAAAGACATGACACATACTTGGAACCCCTCCTTCACTGTATCTAACTGTCGGATTGGATCTGAAGTTGGTCGTTGCCATCTCTTGGAATCCCAGAGTATTGTGCTATTGAAGGCAAAGCCCGACATGTCAACATGGAATCTACGGAGCCTTTTACTCTTCTCATTTGTATGCCATCCTCTCACTTGGCTTCCATTACAGACAGGACCTTCAAGAATTGCCTTATTTTTGCTTTGCGCCAGCATGCCAACAGGCCAAACGCCAAAACAACTTAATATCACAGATAAAAAAGAGAGGTAAAAAGTCATAAAGCGAATCATGGACCAAAAATTAATATCAGAGACTTTTAAAGGAATCTTCAATTAGGATAATTAAAACAGTACTTTTTACTGATGAAGGGATATTAGTGTCGGTGATCTCTGTCCTTCCTTACACCTCATACTAATACGCCTCATACTAATACTGTTCTCATTGTAAAAGTAAGCAGAATAATTCTACTTTCATGAATCACGAATTCTGGGTTAATTGAAATTTTTTGTCTTGAAGAAAAGATGGTTGTGAATAAGAAGTGCTAAAAAAGAGTATTTAAACAGGCATTGTATATCTCAGCTATGAATCACCAAAAGTAAGGTCCCCATGAGCAGCTGCAATTTAATATTTAACAGTTGGGTAGATAAATATGAGAGTACTGCCTATAATATGCAGAAATGGATGAATCTCATTTTCGTGCAACCACAAACATCGCAGTACTCAACGCAAGGCCCTGTCTTGGAATAGTTAGAGGCTTAGCTAGTTGAATATAACTAACCGAAAACGACGAAAGAAGGCTCCAAACAAGTGAAAATGAAAACTGTGGTTTAACATAGAAGAAAAAATCTGGTTTTATTAATCTAGAATGATATACAAGATACATATTTATAGATTCAACCAACCAAATTTAGGAGTCCAGCTCTAATCAACGAACAAAGTTTAAAACATAAAAATTTATTGATCATAATCATCTAAATACTCGGATGATGCACATATTAACGGGAACTCTTCTCCTATAAATAAATGGTTCACGGCTCTTATTGATGTACGCTTTCATATTATAACAACTACTTCAATTTATATTTCTCTCGAATCATATACTGACTTGAGCGTCGCTGCGTCAGAGTGGCTTCGTCTATGGGCGAAATCAACTTACAATTTTTCTTTGATACACATATATATTTTGGGAGCAATTTGATTCGATATATGGGTTAAAAACATGTTCTTTGTATCATCACATTTTTTGGTGATATCAAACACACAATCAGACAATTTAGGAAGACAATTTAGGAATAAAAGGCCAACCTGATTTCTCTGATGCTCTCAAATAATTCGAGTGAGTAAATATTATCATCATCTGCAAAGTAAACAATTCCATCAAGTCTATGCCTCTCTATATGCTCGAGTGCAGTATTCCGCTGGTGCACTCCCCTGTCCTTCATATCAGTAGAATTTTTGGCACACACCAAATGTCGGTACATAATTCCCATATCTCTCAAAATATCTGCGGTCTCCATTGATGCGGCATTCATCTCCACCACAATCCACAGCACCGGCTGCGTCACCAGCCTCAAAACCTGTCCCAACCTATTCAAAAAGTAGGCCTGCAAAGCCCTATTGTAGGTTGGAGTGACCACAATCAATTGTTTTTGCGGTACAAAATAACCCAATTTCCTATCGGTGAGTGCTCCGCCGCTCCTCCCGACAATCCCTAATTCAACAGCATCCACCGCTATATGACTTTCCTTCCGGCTATCAACGACACCTAAATCACCCACGTTTTCCTCGACATTCACAACAAGCGGCTTCATTTCGAAGGAGAAATCACTATTACTCAAATCCTGTTGCTTTAATTCATTAAAATCATTATTGAATGGCGCCATACCGAGTATAAACCCTAGGAAAAAGAACAATAGGCAGCGGTAAAGCCATTTTCGCCAAGAAAAGTGATTACTTTTTTTCGAGTATTGCTTCTGGAAGAAAATTCCGGATAGAAATCTGTGGAGGGGAGACAAGGTTGTTCTGGTATTGGAGAGCAGCTTCTGTGATGAGGATTGTATCGAAAAGGGGTTGTTCGATCCGTTCTGATACGATCGGTCGCTGTAGGGGGGAAGAGTTCTACGAATGGACGCCATTACGTCGACGGAAATCGCATCGAGAAAAGCAAACAATATCGATAACGTATTGGGATAAAATCCAGCTGAAAAAATCATAAAATGACTCCACTCTAAAGTAATACTATGCGAAGTGAACCTAAAATGTAGTTGAAACTTGAAATTTCAATACAGATGTAGTAAATACTTGGATCGAGAGAGAAATTGCGCGTGGGAAAGAAATCGGGGCTGGCTCCAGATATGCAGCTGTTAGTGGGACAAGTTACGCGGCTTGTCGGACCCCAAACATTTGTTACAAAATGATTATTGGGAAAATTACGGGTCGGTACACTTTGGTGAAACATAATCTATCCTAGTCCAGCGAAAAACATTAGTTGACATAAGTTCATTCTAGGTGGAAATGACCATAATCACCCCATGTGGTACATATGGTCCAAGCGGTCCACGCGGTCCAACCAATCTTTAATAAAATTGCATTCTTAGCCCTAGAAAATGTTTAAAGAACAAAATATGCCACAATATACTATTCATCATCGTTTTCATCCTAATATTTATCAAACAGAAACATTATATGAACATGAGATCCTTCAGTTTCTGTCACCTCGAGATGAATCCCAAGAGCATACTTTTGCAAAGGACTCACGGTTTATATAACGTTCGTCTAATTATAATTCAACCCGATTTGAAGTCATGTTAAAAACAAATAAAAGGCCCAACATGCTTCCGTATTACAATAAAATTTTAGCAAACTGAAAAATACCATTTTGACCATAACGGCACCGGGTGAGGTGGGTCGCAACTTCCACCAGTCGAAAACTTACTGCCTCCAAACTGTTTTACGAATGGCTCCTCACCATCCAACCTCAGTACACGGGCGAGGTTAGTCTGCCAGTTATCCGACTCCTTCAGAAACCGCACAGCACAGCCCTAATTCGTTTCCTACCTTAGGGCGTAAGGTATATTCAAGATATAAAAAAGATTTAGAGAAATCTGGGAGATAGCTGGGCAACAGCCTTATTTTTATTCTGGAATACTTATAACATCTATTACATTAAAACGTCTCCTTTTGGGAGGAGACGGACTTGTTTAGCCTCTCATATAGATGAGGCTTGACTCAAAACACATAAACTTAAAACCAACAGAACAATATTACAAATGATTATAAAAGAAATAAAAGAAAGAAAGATTACCAAGCTACGAAAGTTGAAATATTACAAAGCTTGGAGACTCTAAATTTATTTCTCAGAAAACTATGGAATTTTCGATGTCCTTAGCTTCCTGAATGAGTGCCCTTATATAGGCATGAATCCGGACTTCAAATGCGGATTTCAAATCTTGATAATTGTTGAGTGCGCCTGTGAGTGCGCCTTAACTTTCACGTGGTCTGGCATCTTTGTCCGGTTGTGCCAACTTTTCTCGTGAGTGGTCCATTATTCTGTCTGAGTGCGTTTGAACAGTATCCGCACTAACTTCTAATGGTCCACCTCTTTTCCTTTGTCGGGGAATCTTTACATTAGTGGTTTTTGTGGTCCCCGAGCTTTAGGAAAACGGGCTCTCTTGTCAGCAGGTCTTTTGTCTTTTCCTGCCTCTGATCTGTCGGGTTTGATCGGAATCCTTTCCCGAACTCTGGTTCTTTCTGCTCCGGGCATGCTAGGCAGATATGATCAATCCATCGGCCAATGTGTGCCATGTTGCAGAATTTCCGGTAAGCCTCCTTTCCTGCCGGAATCTTGTTCTCCCAAAGAATTCTTCTCTTTGTTTCAAAGAGTTCTTCGGCAAATCTCGTGGAGGTTCCTGTCATGGAATTCAGCAAGAAAGTTCCATTGGCTGAATTCTGAAAGAACTGAATGTGTATTTGACTTTGTCCATTTCAGTTAGACAAACCCAAAGACCCCATGCTCGTCTGGTTGAAACTTCATCATCTGTGATAGTTCCCGCCAAAATTGGAATTCCTTCTGGTAGCGCCATTTTTATATTTTTCAGGGCGTTTCCATCTAGTCTTCTCAGCTTGATAAAATGAAAAGCTTCAATGAAGCCTTTCTTTGCCGGTTCTGGAGCAGCACTGAAAAAATACAACTCCAAGATATCACCTCTGGCCAAATGTGGATTATTGGCCCAAGTCTCGTATACAGCTTCTCTGATCCATTTTGCTAATTTCGAAATTTCAGAGAAGGCTGGTGCCACAGTATAAACCGAAGCCAGAGCTCCGAAATTATACCATTCCTGAACATCATTTGGATGGCTGCCTGGTTTCATACAAACTCTCGGATATTTTCCGGAGATATCAACTATTGATTTTTCTGGGTTGATACCTCGCCTGGTAATTAGTTTCTCCCAAGTGCGCTGGTAATCCTGCATAGGTGAAGAAACTAAATCGTCATTAGTTTGAACCTTAGACTTGCCAGTCATTGGCCTAAGATTCAACTCTCCCTCTTTTACCCCAGAGGTGCTGGGTTGACTTGAAGGTTCAGATTGTGATGACACCTGACCTTCAACATTCGCTTCAGCTTGTACATCCTCAAGGAATGCATCATCTGAAGCACTCGTGACAGGGGTACTTGAATCCCTTGCCTCCGGGTTAGATGAGCCCCGTTCTCTAAACACTTCTTTTTGCACTGTTGAAGGTGCTGCCTGAAGTATAGGCCCTTTCAAGACTTCAAACAAACGTTCGTGGTCCCGAAAGCATGCTCGTATATGATCAGTAACAAGTTCCTGATCTGCTCGTTGAAGTCGTCCCGCGACCTCTGCATTGAGACAAAGAGTCCCAAAATCTCGTTCCAGGATCTCCAGGTTTTCCCTGAGATTCCTAACTCGCTTGAGGGTATCGCTAGCAATGTGTCCCTCCATCTCGTGTTAAGAAATGTGCAAGAATATTTTTATCAGATTTCACAATGACAATATCATAATCATAATATTGACACTCAGCTTGCCAACGTAAAAGTCTAGCCTTTTCTGGTTTTGATTCAATTTTATTTTTCAGAAAAGACTTAACACTCGTATTATCTATTTTTAAGATAAATTTCTTTGCAAGTAAAAATAATGGCCATTTTTTAAAAGCCTTTCGGACTGCAAAGAATTCATTCTCGTTGATGTGACATCTGATAACTTCGTTGTTATCAAATAATCCACTGCAATATCTGCATGGCACTTCTCCTTCTGTTGTAACTTTCATGAGGACCGCAGCCCACCAATGATCACTGGCATCTGTGTATAATACCAGTTCATCCTCGTCGTTTGGTATAGCGAGTTTTGGTAGTTGCCTGCAAACCTCCTTTAGCTGTTTAACAGCTTGTCTGTGATCTTCATTCCACTCAAACTTAACATCCTTTTTGAGTAGTGAACTGAACACCTTCCTGTGGTTTGCTAGATTGTTGATAAACATTCCAGCAAAATTAACAACTCCTAAAAAACTCTGAAGTTGTTTTAAATCCTTGAGGTCATCCGGATATCCTTGTACTTTTTCAACAATATGATTTTGTAGGATGATTCCAGATTCGTCGATCTCGATTCCAAGGAACTCGATCTGTCTTGTAGCAATTACTGCTTTCTTTTCGGAAAGCACCAATCCTTCCTTGTAACAAACGTCTGAGAAGATCTCTAGATGTTTAAGATGTTCTTTCATGTTTTTTGACGCTATGAGGATGTCGTCAATGTACACGAACATGAAGCTGAAGTAATCCTTGAAAAGATTATCCATCTTCCTTTGATATATCTGGGGAGCATTTGCCAATCCCATTGGCATGACATTCCAGATATAATGTCCTTGTGGTGTGGAGAATGCTGTGAACTTTCTGCTTGCTTCCTCCATTTTAATCTGGTGGAAACCAGACTTGCAATCGAATTTGGAGAATACTTTGGCATTCTTGATGCTATTTACCAAATGTTCTCTGCTTGGGATAAAATATCCATCGAACTCCAAGATTTCGTTGATCCCTTTATAGTTGATCACTAATCTCGGCTTTCCTCGTTTAATTTCTCCATGATTTCTTACCAGAAAACCGGGGCTGCTGTATGGAGAAATACCTGCTGAGATTAACTTAAGGTCAAGATGCTCCTTAAGTATGCTCTGCATATCCTTCCGATCTTCTTGGTTCATGGGGATCGGCCTATACCTCACAAACTCATTTTCTTTTCCATTTTTCACCTTCAAAGTAGCTCTGAGCTCATTTTTGTTCCATCATGCCAGTGGATCCTCGTTGTAGTTCCTACGAATCTTCCTTTTTACATCCTCTAGAGTGATTCGCTCTTCGAGGGTAGATTCAGGTTGTGGAACTTCTTCTCGTAAAGCATTTTTCAGTAGCAACAGGGTTTCTGGAGTTACTCTTTCCTCATCCTGTTCTCTGAAAGACATGATATTAACCCAGTCAAAAGTTTGTGACCCCCTTTCACTAGGACCTTGTTGTCGAAACTGAAGAATTGCCTCTCCAAATTTCCGCTGATCTTTCATCTTTGGGTGTCGAAGTTTTCCTTCATCACCACGCTTGTTGCGAAAACGAATAGGGAATTTTCGGTGAAACGCCTCCCGTAATTGTACCATAATCTTATGATCACATAGAGTTGTGAAAATAAGTCTTCTCGTTTCATTCTCTTGAGTGAATGTCTTGAACGTCTGTAGGAAATTGTTTCCTAACAGCATATCTGCACCGGTATCATGGAAATATATAGGTGGAGTTTTGACTTTGTACCATGGGGTACCGCCTGCTCCGCCGATAATTATTTCCGCTCCTTGGACGCCTTCATTAAGAATAAGGATCCGTTTGGAAAAGTCTCTTGCGGCAATGGCTGGTAATTTCTCACCAACGTCTTTGGGGAAGATTTCTCGCTTGGCAGTGCATATTCCCGCTCCTGAGTCAATGTATGCAGCAAAATATTCCGCCCTGTACTTCTCGTATAACATCCCAATGGAGATGTATGTGGAGAATGGACTGGTGGTCATCTGATTCGATATCTTTTTCCTTCCACCATGAACTCCATTCCATCTTGCAATCTTTCCCAAGGTTTATGTTCCTCGAGAAATTCAATCCCTAGAATAAGCTGTTCGGGGATTCGTCCGGCAATTCCTTCAATTGTGAGATTAATTTCACCAATTTGAAGGTTTCCTTGAAATTTGCCAACTGTAGGTTGTTGCAAATAATATAGGACATCGCAGGGGAAGATATTGTGCTTCTCGGTGATGTCAAAAATTATCTGCACTTCTCTCCAGCCTTCTGGGCATTTCAGCTTCCCTATTGTTTGGAATACATCAGGAACTTTCTGAATTCTGCTTGAGGCTGCCTTCTGGTTTTCCCCTGGATAGTTGCTGATTAACCTATCCTGTTGGAAAGACATCCTTCTTGACTCGATCATGAGGCTCCTGCTTCTGTTCAGAACAGGTTGATCTTGTATCCTCATGTCGATCTCTCCTATTGTCGGAGTATCAATGATGTCCGGCAATACTGCTTTGGCGAAGTCTTCGAAGATTCTGGGGACTTCGATGAATTCCTTTCTCAAGAATACCTCGGAATGATGAGTATTCGAGAGTGCGTATGACACCTTGTAGTTGATCGAGTAAGGCCTGTTCCCTTCTTTCATCAAATCTTATCTTTTAAAATCTTGATGAAGAGTGAGAACTTTGTTGAAGTCTCGATCTCCTAAATTGTATGCAATCCTCGGATAGATGTTGAAGGCCATCTTTCCTGCATACAGATTTCCTGCCACTGCTCCCAAACAAGAATCTTTGAGGTTCGGGATTCTCTTGTCAAAGATTGCAAGGTTGAGGGGCGAATCAATTCCTTCTTTGAAAGTTGCCTTGATGATTACTCGAATGACTCCAATATGAATCCATGAGAGCGTGTTAGCAACTTCTCTTTTGACCTTGTTCTTAATCTCCTGGATTTCCCTGTAGGGGATTAACTGCATCTCAATCTGGTTTCCCGTGAATTCCATTGGGATCGCAAATTCACCTGTTGTTACCCTATGGATAATCTGATGCTTCCGGCTACGAAGACCAATCATATCCATGGCTTTTTCCATTGCTCCAATTGTAAATCCATCATACATTTGAAGCTTTGGCTCTTCTTTCATGATTCTCATAAGGGTTTTATGAGAAACAGTGGTATGCGAGAAAAACCCCGACGGCTCTTCTCTAATCACGTGCTGAAGGAACTCTCCTTCACTCTGATTCTGAGCTAGATTCACCTCCATCCTCAGAATAGATCTCTTCTTCGTAGATACTTTCATCTGAGGGAATATCCTCAAATTGATACACCTGTACCAAATCCTGAAAATAGACAGCATCCTCAAATTCCTTGGTGTGCTCGAACTGTCTGACTCCTCGGCTTTGGTTTTCTGGACAATCTGTAGAGATATGTCCTCTTGCTCCGCATGTCCAGCAGTTACAATCTCTGAAACTCTCATTTGCACGGGTAGGTGTGCGTCTGAAAGTTCTCTTCGTTGGTGCCCTGCTAGAACTTGCTTGATTAGAACCTGTCGATGAGATTCTACTCCTTGTTGGTCCTGACCTTTGCCCCGATCTATAGCTTCGGGCTTTCTGCTTTGACCAGAACTTTCTAGGTCTCCATGAAGACCTACTTCTTCTTGAACCACCTCCTCGGGCATACGGTTGACTTCTGTGCTTCTTCAACTTGCGCCTTTTGTGGGTAGTTCCCAATGATTGTAGGGATATCATTTCCCGTACAACAAAGAGGAGCCATTTTGTTGATTCCTCTGAGCTTCTTGAAATTTTTCTGGAGCTTTGCTTGGTAGCACCACTCCGCCAGCTTTACTTTAAGAAATGACATTCTCCTGGACACCGTCTCGATTGTATGCGGTGTATATTCCTAGATAAGCATTTCTCTCCATGGGCTCGGAATTTTGACAAAGAACAGCTCCGCTGCATCGTTTTCCGCTATCTTCGACTTCCATCGATACTCTGTAAAGAGTTTGATGTACTCATCTACATAACAGATGTCATGTAGTTCTAGGCTAATTAGAGCTTGTCCGTATTTCTTAGCCTTTTCTTCCTCCATTCCCTCGAAGTAGCTTATTCTGATGAAACAGATTTTGAAGAATCTCGCCATCTTGTCCACGATCTCTTTCAGGGACTCTCCGGCTAGAACTGCTTCCTTGGTTCCTGGGTCTCCAAGATCCCATGCAATCTTGACTGATCCTTCCAGACTCATTTTTAGAAGTAAAATGAATCCTTCTTTGCCTAAGTCAAGTGTTCCTGCTGCTATTCTCATTGCTGAAGCCCATTCATCAATAAGAAGTTCTCTGTTTTTGAAATCCAAATTATCCATGTTGAGCATAAGTCCATGTGGATGGATTGGATCTAGCTGTGACTTCCCATATGGCGTCTGATGAATATCTGGCCTTCGGGAACGGTTCCTTGTTCCTACATCTTATTCATCCGGTCCGGACCCTGTTGGATCATTGGGGTCTGGTACAACGTCCTCGTGTTCAGGATGATTGTCCTCCTGAAGTTCGGCTAACTGGAACTGAAGTTTGAGGTTCACTTGATTAAGCCTCTTCGCCATCCTTTCCAATTTCTTGTAATGATTTATGCTTGGAGTGCATAAACCTGTTCCTCGTAATTGTTTCCACTTATGGTTGAAGCGTTGAGCTTCTGCCATATGCTTTTGATTTAGTTTTTCCAATTTCTGGAAATACCACCTGTAAGAATGACACTTCGAACAAACGTTCGGGTCCATATTTTTCTTGAATCATCTCCTCCGTATAGGTTACAAATTAATATTCAAGATATTATCATAGTATTTCCAGAATAAACCTAGGCTCTGATACCATTTTTCGCCAAGGATCGCATAAAACGGGGACTTGTAAAAAGACGATGTTAAATATTGCTATTTATAAATATAAGGATAACAAAGATAATTAAATATTATATATGGACTTCTTTGTAATTTAAACATAAGCCTAAAGGATAGAATGCAATATATCAAACTATTGAGGGGTAAAAGAGTCATCATAAAACACCCAATTGATTTGAAAATTTGAAAAGTGGACTTATTTCAACACAATTGTTTCCAATTTGGCTTTTTATGCACTAAGATTTTTTCTCAAGACTTAAGTAGATTTTGTGTCACCAAAGTGGACTTCCATGTAATTTCCCCATGATTATTTTAGACCAAAAGGCCCATGATATCTTTTTCTTTGTCCATCAACATTTTACATTTGGGCCTGGGCTAAAAATTTTAGCCAACATTTATATCTATATCTATAATACCAAAGCCCATAATTACAATATTACCCTATTTTATAATATAAATCAAAACTCATCACAAAAAATTGATTAAACTCAAAAAGAATAATGGAAAAAAAATTGTTTGGACTCAAAAAACAATTGTTTTTTTTTAAATACTGTACATTACACATGCATGGAGATACTAGTTCATGATTATGTATAGCAATATAGTCCATTATGTCACCATCACTAATCAAATATTACTTTTAAAATGCTGAATTATTTATACCTGTTCTGCTAAATATTATTTTCATATTGTTGGGTACTAATTATGGTTGATCATAATGGGATCTTTTTTAATAATAATTAATAATGTGGGTAATATTATATTTCATTTGTAAATGATGCTTGTAGCTTTCTTGGACTTCCTGCGTAATCTCTGACCCCTCTTTTGGGAGTTTGTCATTCCATTTCTTTTTAACTGCACTACATACAAAACAAGTTGAATGTTTTCTGATTTAGATATCAAAGTTTTTTCAAAAAAAAAAAAAAAAACATTTATGGTATTCAACTGATCAAGTCTTGCCTTGTGGGTATGTTAAACTTCAGTCCAAGCAAGTGTCGTGCATCGATGATCTTTGCATTAAGTCTGTAATATTAGTTATACCCTTTAAATTCTAGTTTTTTATCATTCAACAACTTCTTATCTTCTCGAACAAATCAGACTCGTGTAGAAAAAGGAATTAACTTGCCTAGCTTTTACAAAGTAAGATTGGACGCATGTTATTCACTAGTTGATTCGTGTGTAATGTAGTTTTCAAAGATGGACCAACTTGTAAGTCCTTTTTCTGCAATTGAAAATCAGGTTTGATGAATGCCACACGATTCCATCTTTGGACTCAGTCCCCATCACTTTCTTTTTTCATTTTTTCACTGCTATTACCTATCTATCTATCTATAGTGGTCTGGTAAAAGCCGTATACATTTTTCGCACAAATTATATGCCCATTCCTATCTACAGCTACAGCTACAGCTATTAACTTTATTGTGTTCTAATGACCATCTGCCGACCGTCCGATCGACATCCAGACATGACTACCAATCTCTGTCCACCGTCCATTCCTCATCTATATTTCTGCAAATTTTGCATCAAAAGTTTGTGTACGTGATATGATTTGTATTATAGTGCTGCGATTTAAGTCATTCCCCGTGAAAAAAGAAGATATATTATTTGTGGTGCATGAATGAAGCCAATTATATAGTGGCATGTTTCCAATCGATCATGGATTTGATCAAGGACGCTTTTAGTACGTACAAAATATTGGAATATATATATTATACCTATTATATAAGTGACTAAGAGTCACTATTCCCATGAATAGTGTAATAGTAACTTTTTTTAATTTCTTAATAAATAAATTTTTTTTTATTTTAAATTTTTAATTATTTTTTTATTTTTTAACATTGACTTTTTTTAATTTCTTAATAAATAAAATATTTTTTTATTTTAAATTTTAAATTATACCTATTATATAAGTGACTAAGAGTCACTATTCCCATGAATAGTGTAATAGTAACTTTTTTTAATTTCTTAATAAATAATTTTTTTTTTATTTTAAATTTTTAATTATTTTTTTATTTTTTAACAGTGAATTTTTTTAATTTCTTAATAAATAAAATATTTTTTTATTTTAAATTTTAAATTATTATTATTTTTTATTTTTTACCTATTATTATAATTTCTTAATAAATAAATATTTTTTTATTTAAATTTTTTATTTTTTATTTATTTTTTATTTTTTTACATATTATAAGTGTCTAAAAGTTTACTATTCTCATAAATAGTGTAATAGTGACTTTTTTTAATTTCTTAATAAATATTTTTAATTTTTAATTTTTTTTTATTTTTTTATTTATTAATATTATTTTTAATATTTATTTACAACCTATTATATAAGTGTGTAAGAGTTCACTAAGTGTGCAAGGTTTGTAATAGTACTATTGCAAGGAATAGTAATGAATAGTAATTCACTATTTATTACAATTTTTTTTTCTTAAAATAAAGTTTTTTTTCAAAAAATTATTTTTGTTGATGCGCGGGTTTAACCTGAACCGACTAGAAAAAAAATATATTAATCGATTGTTGATGCGCGCAACTTCAATTTATAGTTAGATGAACATCATGTTTTTTTTTAAAAAAGTTAGAGTCGGTCCTTTGGTTATTTTGTTTCCATTCAATTACAGTAGCATGCTCGCTTTAATTTTTTTTGTTCATGATCGGGTTTGGCCTAAACCGACTAGGAAAAAATATATCTTGATTGGTTAATCATGCGCACAACTTCAAATGATATTTTTTTTCCAGTTTTAGTGAGATGAGCATCATTTTTTTTAAAAAAAAGTTAGAGCAAGTCCTTTGTTATTTTTCCAATTCAATTACATTAGCATTGTCGTTTTTTAAAAAAATGTTTGTTAAAATAATTTATTTGAAATGTTATTTTTGATCAACTTAAGAAAAAATTGACCAACATGCTGGTACGTGGCACCGACCTTAAGAAAAATGACCAACATGCTGGTACCTGGCACCGCACATTGTGCGGTGCCAATAAACTAGTATATATATATGACCGTAGCCAACAGGATTTAAAAGTTGCCAATGCCATATATACCTTGAATTCTTGATTATGCACACATTTTTTGTCTTACGATTTGGTACACAGTTGAAAATTCACTATGCACTACAGACAGTCGCGATAATTAGATGGAGATGAAATTCAATTATTTTTAATATTATTAAGAGATAAATTTTTAAAAGTGTATAGATATAAGGCTATTAATCAATTTAATTACTTACATATTTGATGTTGGAAGTGATTTTAAACAGGTGCCTCAAACAAAATTAAATATTTAATATACATGTACGTAGTTTTGTTAAGATTTACGTTTGCTTGATTAATTTATTATCTTATTTGTGTTTTATGGTTTAAATCCCTTATCTATGTAGAAAGTGAAAAGTGAAAAGTTTATGAGTATGTTGGAGTGCAATAAGCATGACACTTGGAATGATACGATTTTATACTGTCAGCTATAACTTTTGACGAAATAACAAATGTTGTACCCAAAGCAACTACAATGGGAATTATAGCAGAAAAGTATGTTTCCTATCTGGTAGTGGACGGAATATACACGGTTTCATGGACTTTTAGCAACCCACCCTTTTTCGAAATGCTTTGCCCATTAATTTTACTTATTATTATCTTCTTCTTTTTATCGCATTCTAAATTCCCTCTATTAGAGAAAAGAATCCTAAACATAGAAATGAGAACAACTACTCCTTTTTTCGCATATATTTAATTTGTCAGGAATTACTTTTAGCATTTGCATATGGACATACATAAATATTTGTGTCTTATATTTCTTGTCAAAGTTTTAACTCTCCTTTTATTTAAATTAATAAATTAAAAAAGATTATAAAATATGCCATGCATCCTAATATAATTCATCTTTTGTTTAGTTCATTTAATATGACATTTTGATGAGAAAAAATATTTGTCAAAAATTAGAGGCAATGGAGGATGCATGATAAATCAAGTAGAAAGTGACATGAATAAAAAAAATTAGAATTTGTTCTTTTCGAGAAAATATAATAGAATCTATAAATATATTTAATGAAAAGCAATAATATTTATAAACGAAAACGAAAATGCTGTGCAATAATTATTTTTTTTAAATAATGATCGACTCCAAAAGAATTTTTAACCACATTAATATTTATTTATTCATAAATCATAGATATTTGTGCATTCTTTTACATTATAAAAAAAGAAGAAGAAGATATTTGACAACATGACTGTTATTGGTTAAATTTGTCACACCTCAAACCAATACATCTTTTCTATAATTATAAGGTGTCAATAAAAGAAAGCAAACCTATCTCCAAGTTGCAAACATTCGTATAATACTGCCAATGACTTATTATTTTCTGCACAATGCATGTCATATATATTACAAAATGTTAAATCACATTATTTATTTGGTTGTCATCTCATGCACGCTTTTTAATATAAGTCTGGCTCATAAACCATCCATTATTTATAAACTTGCATGATGTGAGTTACTATTATTCTTTGTCATCTCACTCAATATTATTTTCGTAACACAATATATGGTACCTTTTATTTTCACTTGATTTAGTAGAACTAGATGAATAATAAAATAAATAATGCGATGAGCATTTACCTTGAATTCAAAATCTTATGAGTCAAGATATGAGTGTAAAAATTATACTGGCTATATCAACTAAGTTAGGAGACTTGAAATTTTGAAAAGAAATATGAATCAAGTGTTAGGAATTAAAGGCAATAACATGAACAACAAAGAATTGAAGTTGCTAAAAATATGTATTACATATTGATTTCTTTTGAGTTATATCAAATGAAAATATTACAAGATATTCATAGGAAAATCCTATCATGAGTATTGTATGATACATCTCTTGTCTTCTGAATTTATCCACTGACACTGATTTGGTAAGAAAATCTGTTGGTTGTTCATTTATGCTTATAAATTTTAAGCTAATTTCTCACTTGCTCACCATATCTCGAATAAAATAATGTCGCAACTCAATATGTTTTGATATTGAGTGAAAAATTGAATCCTTTGTCATTGCTATTGTTAATATATTGTCTTGTAGTAGACTTATTTTGAACTTGTCGTAAATCTGTGAGTAACCTTCTTAGCAAAATAGCTTCACATGTTGCATCTGTGTCTCCAATATATGCAGCTTCGGTTGATGAGAGTGCAACTGACTTTTGCTTCTTAGAACTCCAGAAAATCACATTAGTTCCAAGATAAAATAAGTATCCTGAAATGATCTTTCTATCATCCAATGAACCATCCCAATCATTATCAGAAAGACATGTAAGAATGCTCTCATTTTCCTTTAAATACTTGATGCCCATATTTTTGCATCCTTGCAAATACCTCAAGATCCTTTGTAAATAAAGTTTACTTGGCTCATTCATGAACCTTGAGATCATGCTCATAGCTTGAACAATATCAGATCTTGTGTTCGTGAGATAAATCAATGAACCAACAACACTCCTGAATAATTTTGTGTCAACTTTTTTAGCTCCATCACCATTCATCAACTTATCAGTTTTTGCCATAGGAGTATAAACTGATTTGCATTTATCCATGTGAACTTTTTCAAGAGATCCTTGGTGTACTTTTCTTGAGATATAAAAATTTCACATTTAGACTGCTTCAATTGAATTCCAAGGAAGTACTTCATTACTCCCAAATTCGACATTTCAAATTCAGTCATCATGGTTTGCTTGAAATCTTCAACTAACTTTAAGATCATCTACATAGGGGCACACGATCAAGAAATAACCACCTTATGTTTTGACATAAAGAGAAGTCTCATTTAGACTTTGATTAAATCATTTTTTTTATAAGTGACTATCAATCTTGCTATTCCAAGCTCTGGAGCTTGCTTAAGCCCATAGAGTCAATTCTTGAGACGATACACATTAACTTATTTCCCTTTCACCTCAAATCCCTGAGGTTGATGCACATATACCTCTTCTTCAAACTAGCCATTTAGAAACGTTGATTTGACATCAAGTTGAAGTACTTGAAGCTCCAATTGAGCTGCAAGTGCAAGAACAATACTTGAGAAGAATTTCCTTGCCAATTACATGATGTCGTTTCATCAAATATCACATCTCTTAAAATAACAAGCTTACAAGTCATAGGATTATAAAAGACGATACCCTTTGGACTCATCACTATAGCCAATGAAAATATTTTTTCCACCATTTTCATGAAACTTATCTCTATTAGGAGCAGAGATATGGGAGTATGCAATGCTGCCAAATATCTTCAAATGATCAACCACCGGTTTCTTATTATGCCATGCTTCAACTGGTGTTTTATTTAGAACAACTTTTGTTGGATATCTATTGAGAATATAGATAGTTGAATGCAGGGTTCAACCCAAAAGTTTTTAGGTAACCTGTTGGGTTTTAGAAACCCGAATAATCTTGGTTTTGATGTTAACAAAACTTGTTATTGTGTTGCTAACATATTTCATCAAGTGCAGTTCATAGATCATAACTTAGAAGCTTGATGAATTACAAAGAAGTAGCTTGAAAATATCAAGCTGGACCAAGACTGAAATCCTGGCAGAGCGGATTGTTTCGATCATATCTAATAGCTCGGATATCGAACTGGCGTGCTTCCAAAGAGATTGAACAGCCAACTCAAAATACTAATAGTCATATTTCACAATAGATTGGCTAGTTCAAATGTTATCAAGGGGAAAAGACGCCTGCAAGATTGAGCTGAACCGCGAAGAAACAGCAAGATGTTTCAGCAAGCAACTGTCAGTCTGGTGGCTATAACTCTTAGCTCGCTTAACGGAACAAGACGATTCAGTATGGGTTGGAAAGATAAGACAAATATCTACAAGTCATCTTTGGAAGACAAAAACTGAATAGGACGTTAAGATTGCCAAAACGCTTTTGCAAGTCACGCCATGTGACGCCTGTAAGATCGAGCTGTTACAGCAAACAACTATCAGTCTGGTGGGCATAACACTTAGCTCGCTTATCGGAACGGAACGATTCAGTATGGTTGGAAAGATAAGACAAAGATCTACAAGTCATGTTTGGAAGTGAAAGACTGAATCGGACGTTAAGATGGCCAAAAAGCTTCTGCAAGGCACGCCATGTGCTGCTGCATCCAGCAAACAGACAGCAGGAGCATCGCCTTGTATTTCGAGCATAACGCTCTCATACAAACTCGAAATCGAGCGATTCTTAATTCCGTGGAAAGCTAAGAGAAAGGGCTACAACTTTCATGTGGATCCCTTTGCCCAGAAATCAAAGAATGAAGAGTTACAAGCAACAGATCGAAGAGCAAGTTTATCAATCTGTTTTTGTATCAAGCTGATTGTCCAGACTGCTCCGGACCAGACTGATCCGGACCAGACTGATCTGCCCTTGCTGATCTGGACCAGACTGATCTGCCCGTGCTGATCTGCCAGACTGGTCTACCATGCTGATCCAGCCAGACTGATCTGCCCAAGCTGATCCGGCCAATCCGGTCCAAAATACAAACAGCCCAGAAACCAGAATATGATCGTTGCAAGCTCGGGAATAGTGCAAAACCTTTTCCAACGGGCATATTCTTGTGTCTAACGTATATATCATTACTTGGGGCTATATATACATGATTTGGAAGCTCAATAACAGCTGATTGAAGATCAATCCAAGCCTTCCAAAGCAAACCCACTTGGGATTCAATTGGGGAACTTCAAAGACAAAAGTTGCTAAATGAAGAGCACTCCCCAAACCTTTGGCACCACTTACCTTGCTATATCAGATCTAGTTAGAGATCATTTGTGCCATATATATTCACTCTATTCATTGTATATGAGAGCTTAATATAAGAGTGAATATCATTGTAACGGTTGATGATTTATCACAACCGATGAGAGGTCTTTGTATGTGAGACATTAAAGAACATACATAGTTGAGTTGCTAGGAGTTCTAGTTGGATGGGGAATTCCCAACTGGATCGGGTTTGTACAACGGGATTGTATAAATCAAAGTCTTCTAGTGGAATCCTTCCATGAGGTGGAAGAAGGGGAGACGTAGAAGGATTACACCACCTTCGAACTTCCATAAACAAATGCTTGTTTATTTACTTTATTTGCATATCTTTAAAATGTCTTTCAAATAGTTAATCGATTTAGAGCGGGTTATGTCGAGTGTCTTCCGCTCGGTTTTGTAACCGAACTCGATATAATCTCTCGGTGCAATTATTTCAAGAACACGAGCTATTGAAGCTCAAGTTGGTTGAACTCGGGTGTGGAATGACGACCCACCCCCGGAATCGATCCTAACATAACCCTTTGCCAATCATCATGCATCTAGCCATTTCTGCAATTGTGCGGTTTTTCCTCTCAGTACCTCATTTTGTTGGGACTTCTTCAAACAGTGAGCTGCCTCTCAATGCTATTTTGCAATAATCCATGAAAGGAGTGTAAATAAACTCACCTCCACGATCAGTTCAAAGGTCTTTTATCTTATGGTTGTTTTGTTTTTTCCACTATTGCTTTAAATTTAAGAGATGCTGAAAATGCTTCGGGCTTCTCTCCCAAAAAATAAACCCATATAATCCTTGTGTAATCATCAACAATAATATAAAGTACCTTTTGTTCCCAAGAGAGAGAGCTCTTGAAGGCCCCAAAAGATCCGCATGAAATTATGCATTTATTCATCATCAAAGAGTACATAATAACCTTTTCGCAACAATTGCCAATACTAAGAAGATTACTTGTTAAGTTAGACACGTAAAGAATATCACCAATAATTTTCTTATTACATTCTTTAGTTAGAACGACAATTGTTCCCTTTCCTTCAGATTGATGTAGCTTCCCATCACCAAGCTTCACTGCTGAATTGAAATTAAGATCAAGATCAATGAAAATGCTTCTATCTCCATTCATATGAATGTTGCACTCACTGTTGCTGAATTGAAATTAAGATCAAGATCAATGAAAATGCTTCTATCTCCATTCATATGAATGTTGCACTCACTGTCCAAGTACTACATATTTTGTGGTTGCTGTTGAATGGTCATGCAAGAAAAGAGTTGCTCTCCTTCATCTTTAGATAAATTTGCTTCATATTTGTCATTGTTGTTTTGATAAAAACAATCTCTTTGTGAATGGTTTGGATTCCTGCATTTCTTAATTATATTTTGTATCATTATTTGTTCTTTTGCAAATTTTGCAATAAAGATTTGAATGTTTAGCCTGGTAACTTGGATTTGTATCATAAATTCTTGCTTGATTTCCTTGTCTTCTACCTCTTCCTTTTCCTCGGAATGATCCACCTCTTCCACGGGGTGATCCACCTCTGCCTTGGGATGATCCTCCTCTTCCATGTTGCTTATGTCTAGAATTTTTGTGGTTTGAAAATTCATTTTGAACTCAAAGGCTTGCTCGGTTATTTGAATATCTGCTTATTCTTTCTTCATGCACTTGGATTGAACTCATCAATTCATGAAAAGTATATATAGATAAATTCTTAGATTCCTCTAAACAACAACAATATAATTATATTTAGGGGAAGACTTCGTAGAATTTTCTAGACAACTTTTTTCTCTTCAACAGTTTCTCCAAGACTTCTAATTTGATTCACAATTTCAGCATCTCGAGCTAAATAAGTTTGCATACATTCATGGTCTTTCTTTGACAGATTGTCAAAATCCCTCCAAAGATATTGAAGCTTTATAGATGTTACCTTGTCATTGCCATGAAATCCCTCCTTGAGAATTCCCAAGCTTGTTTGGCTCTTTTGACTCCATGAATTCTAGGATTGATGGACTTGCTCAATCCTTGTTCAATAAATCTGAGAGAACTTACATCTCTCTTTACATTTTTCATCATCATCATTTTGATGTTGTGGTGGTTCCGTGAAAGAATCCTCCACGACCTCCCAAAGATCTTGAAAAAAAAGAGAGTCTTCATTTGACTACTCCAATAATCAAAATGCTCTTCGTCAAATATTTGTACTTGATTTGGAGTATAAGAAAACATGTGTAACTTGATTTGATGTCATTTCTAGAGATAGTAAAGGTATATCAAATGTAGAACCCGGCTCTGATATCGTTGGGGATTAAAGGCAATAAGATGAACATAAAAGAAGTGGAGTTGCTAAAAATGTGGACTACTATTGATTTCTTTTGAGTTATATCAAATGAAAAGTTTACAAGATATTTATAGGAAAATCCTATCATGAATCCTACATGATACAGAGATCAGCATTAATGAGATACTTTCTTAATCACTAAGTACACATGTATTCTTGTATGCATGAATGAGTCTAAATGCATGAATGAATATATAACTAAGTACATGTACTACTGTATTCATGAATGAAACTGTAGATGCTTAATGAATCTTTTTTATGCAAATTATGTTTCTAACATCAATTACTTATAAATTGCAAGCACAAATTACCTTAGATTGTTGCATTTGTGTACTGAATTATTGTTGTTGTTTTCAATCCAAGCTGTCTTTCCCAAAGAAATAAAATCAAGCTTTACTTTATATAATATATATATATATATATATATATATATATATATATATATATATATATATATATATATATGGCATAGTTCAAGCAATATCTTGTCGCACAACGTTACATCAGATAAAATGAAGCATATAAGGGTTGTTGGAGATAGGTTTGCCTTCTTTTATACACATATGATATCTAGTAAGATATGAAAATGGTCTTATGCTCATCATTGTCACGCCCCGAGACCGTAGTACGTGACACCGACGTTGATTCAAAAAATTAATTCAAAATCAACAAGCCTCGCAGTAAAGATCTATGATGAAATCCGTCTATTTATTCCATTAAAAATAATAATCGTATTCACAACTGGAAATAAACTTGAATAAGTTGTTCATAAAGCATCTTAGATCTAAACAGAGTTGTGGAAGCGTAATTGAAAGAATAAAAGTCTTGGAGTCTCTTCGGTGTATCGCCACCCTAAAAGTACTATTGTGTTCAACTGAAATTTTAACACATATATAGAGTTTCAAAACGAAATGACATTTGTAGCAAAAATCCACTTACAATGTTGGATATGTGAAGCATGGTAGATGTATTCCGGGTTGTGAAAATAATATGAAATCTCTCCTCTCTTGCCTTGAAGATTTTGAAGTGTATGTATTATGATGTCCTTTTCTTTGCTATGGTATAATGTGCTTTTAGTGTAGGAGAGTTAATTGCATTTCCATAATTTTGGCCTCCTAATGACAAGATTTGAGCCAAGTAATGAATGTGGTCAACAATTTATAATGTATGTTAATTAATTTACCATTTCTACAACATTGGCCTTTTAATGACATAATTGGATTGAGTCGTATGGAATGGTGACAATAATTTTGGTCATACAATTGAATGGCCTTAAGTTGTTAATGTCATGATTGGGAAATGCAATTGAATAGACAAATTTTGGGGTCATCACAATCATGGTCAAAATGCCTAATCATATGCAAACCAATTGTAACAACCCAAAACTTTTACATGATTTACATGATCATGCATAAACATCATGACTCATATATGAGCATTTGATGTGCATCAATGTGCGGTATATTGTGACTATGAAATATGTGACATTTATATATGAATATGTGATATTGTGTTGGATCTATTGAATTCATGACTTAAGTGACAATTGTGAGACGAATTAAGTATAATAAAACGACGAGGAAAAGTCAGTTTCATTATATCAAGAATATGGTTAAAATTATGAATATAAGGACTTAAGCTGTAAGAGACTAGAGACTTGAAGGTCTAAAGTGCAATATGTCAAATGAAAGTTGTAGTATGTTGAGTTATCTTTAATTTGATAGCATATTCGAGTAATTTTAAGTTATAGTACATTAGTTACGTCAGTTTTACTAAACTGTATACATGTTGACATTTCAAGTTAAATGATTTTCTGAAACCTGGTGTTCTTGGCTAATTTTGTATATAAAGATGATTGAATTAACTTAAGCACTTCAAAGATGAATTGTAGAGCTTTGAGTTATCGTTAATTTGACACCAATTGGGACTCATTTGGAGTTCAGATGAACTAGTTATGAATTTTATACAAAAAGGTGTCAAAGCTGAAAAATGCATAAATTCATGATTTTCCACAAAAAATGATTCTACCATGAAGAGATCAATCGCCTCTCCTTAGATATCGATCTCTCAAGCAAAAAATTGGAAAAATGGTTTTCTTTGATGATTTAAAGTATGGGAAGCCTAGTATGATGTATGTGGACTGTGAAGACATGTTAAATGCAAATGTTTGATGATTTATTAATGTGTTTGAGATAAATGTATTTATATGTCATAATCTCGAACAAGCTACATATAATGCGAATTAAAAGAGTTCTTCAAGATAGGAATATCGTTTGTGAGTATATCCTATAACTTGGTATTTAACTGTACATAAGTATACGATTTATGTTATGTGAATTGATTTTATAATGGATGTAAGTACGTGTTGTATATGATGCATTTATGTGATGATTTCATAAATATTGACATGTGATTATGAACTGTACATTCATGTGCATACATAAGAGATTAAAGAACTTTGTTATGGCTGCTAAGGATATTGAACCATGTGTCATTGCATTCTGAGTACAACCAGAATTACAGAATCAAATAATATCGATCCCGAGTTAATTGTGAACTCAAAAGGGGATCTACAGAGTGCCATGGCCATCTCATGATCATAAATTGTTCATGATTCTAGTTTATCCATAACAAAACAAATAATCGTACATGCATGTACAAGTGGTATTACAGTTATGATGAGTTGTA
This sequence comes from Haberlea rhodopensis, assembly GCA_907163345.1. Taxonomy (NCBI): domain Eukaryota; kingdom Viridiplantae; phylum Streptophyta; class Magnoliopsida; order Lamiales; family Gesneriaceae; genus Haberlea; species Haberlea rhodopensis. Next base: position 8,573,891 of record CAJQUN010000012.1, on the reverse strand, counting down.
TACTCATGTGCTGTTGAATATCAGTTATTTGTATATACTCGGTGAAGTGTTTTGTTTCAGATAATCCAAAGTAAAAGTCAACTCTAGGGGAATGTCTAGAAGTCTTTTTGAAGTATGTATACAAGGTTGACCGGCTGATCTGTAGTTTTTCTCCATCTGCTCATCATTGTACATATAGATGTATAGGTTTTTGGTATGGGTAATGAGAGATACAACATCAGCTAATTTTTGTGGCATATATGCCATGCACATATTGTTATGGAAAAATTTTAAATTTACATGTTATAAATTACAATTTTCGCTGCAACGAATTAAATATTTTACTATAGTAATGATATAGTCACAGTCATGTGTATGTATATAACTAATGTGACGCTCTTACATGATAAATGTTAGGCGACATGTCTCATGTACTTACACGTGTATAAAAGAGATATGTGTGTCATGTGTAATGAAAAGGTATGGGGCACAGTTGATTTGGTATCATAGCAAAGGTTTAAGATTCTGTAGACTATGACCAGGCATCATTATTATATGTTGCATTGTTATTATGTTTTACATGATTACATAAGTCATTACTTGTGTCATAAAGGGTAAATGATGAGCAAAGTATCAATAGTGGGGAAGAAGCAGCCGATCCTGAGTGTCATGCATCACATTCTTTTCCTTTTCGTGTTCAAGGAATGTCTGTGAATGGAGGTATGATAAACTAAGAAAGATGGAAGATGAATAGTTTAGGGGTACTACTAATCCAGCGGAGGCTGAGAAATGGCTGAAAAGAATTGAAAGAATTTTAACTTTATTGAGATGTACTCCTGAAGATAAGTTTGATTATACAGTGTCACCTCTTCAGGGCAATGCATATGATTGGTGGGAGACCATTCCTAACAGTACTATCCAACCATCTGTTATGACTTGCGAGGACTTTCTGACTAAATTTAATGATGCATATTTACCTGAAGTGTACATAGATCAGAAAGAGAAAGAATTTCTTGAATTGAAACAGTGGAACAGATCAATGGCAGAGTATGAAGTGTTGTTTAATCAGTTGTCACGCTATGCTCCACACGTGGTTGCTACTGAGAAGAATAAATGTAGCAGGTTTGAAATGGGATTACGATTTACTATTCGTGATCGCCTTAAAACAACATACTTGGAATCCTATAGTAAGTTGAAATCTACAGTATTCGTGCTGAGAAGTTGGAAGCTGAATCCAAAGCTTTCAAGAAAATACAAAGTGAAGAGAGTAGTAGTGTTGGTAAGAAGAAAGTATTCCAAGTACCTGCACAGAAAACGTTGCCTACTGGTTCAAAGAGTGCCAGTTTCGGTGGTGCACCATCATCGAGTAAAGTTTCTGGTTTTACATCAGCAGCGCCGACTTGTGTACATTGTGGTAAGAATCATTTTGGAGAATGTAGACTTCTAACAAGAAAAATGTTTTCAATGTGGTGAACCGGGTCACATTGCACGAAATTGTTATAAACCTCAAGACGAGCCACACTGGAACAACCAAAGTCAAGTAAGTAGAGGCAGAGGTTGAGGAAATTCTGGTATGGGAAGAGGTGTTGGTTTGGAAGAAAGTAAAGCTAATAATCAAGCCCGTGTGTTTGCCATGACACAAGAAGAAGCAAGTAACGCACCAGCTGTTATCACTGGTGATTTGTCAATATTTGATATAATTGTTTATGTCTTATTTGATCCTAGTGCAACTCATTCATTCATATCACAAGCATTCAGAACACGTGTACAAGCAAAATCAAAACCAAGCTATGATTTATGTGTTCAAACTCCAGTAGGGGGTATAATTGTTGTGAATATGGTGCATCGTCAATGTAAGCTGTTTGCTACCCTAATTGTTATGCCGTTGAAGGATTTTGATATAATTCTTGGTATGAATTGGTTGACCGCATATCATGCTAAATTGGATTGTTTTACTAAAGAGGTAGTATTACAACTTCCTGATCAAACTCAGATTGTGTTTAAAGGAGAACGAAATTTTTTACAGACATGTCATTTCTGCATCTACGGCATCTAGATGGATTAAGGGAAGTTGTGAAGCCTATTTAGCTTACATTATATATAGTAGAATATATGGTTTGAAACTTGAAAATATTCCAGTAGTCGGAGAATATCCAAAAGTATTTCCAGATGAATTACCAGGATTACCTCCTAATCTGGATACCGAGTTTACTATTGAAGTGCTTATGATTGAATCTCACTCAGAGGAATCGGAGTTTCAGCTATTATTATTATGCGATTTCTAACCAAACTCAACAGGTTCAATGGCAGCATTCACTCGGTAGCCTATTTATTCTATTTGTAGGTCGGGCCCAAGATTACAAATCCTAAGGCTCAAAGCTAGGTAAGCAATTGAAAGAAGTCTTAGTCGAGTCCGAAGCCAGGCGTACTTTTTATGTGATCGTAGCATAAAAAAGAAAGTCTGCATTTTCCACGGAAGTCGTCGGTGAAGCCCTGTGATGACTAGCTTTGAAGCCAGGAGTTGTTCCCAGTGAACATGAATTTCTAGAGTAAGATTCAATAGATGGGCAAAGAGCTCCAATAGCAAAGACCTACATCTCTCTTAGGAAGGTCTTCTTTCTTTTTAAATATTTTATTTTTATGTTCGAGATCGCCTCCATGTGGTACATGAGATAGGGAATTTATAACCCCTTAAATATACTTTCGAGCCCTTCATCTTTCTGAATCGAGACCCGACCCGGCTCGCGTCGTTCCAACTTTCTTTTCAATTTTTAACAATATCTCACTAGTAAAAAGGATCTCATTCTGCATGCGCTTCGCGCGCAATTGGCGCTTTGCTCTCCTCTTATTTTTCATTGGACGGTTCGGAGGTTCGAATCCACTTCTAAGCGGGCGAAGGGTCCAAAGGACACATAGCCGGGAGCAAAAAGTCTCAGCATAATCGTTACTTGGGATTGGATAGTGCTGCTTTATTCTCTTTTCTTATTCGAGATTGCGTGAGTGTTCAGTGTACTAGTGAGATGCCCAAGAGGATTTTCAAGAACGAGAATCTTATGATATGTTGGGAATCTCTTATGATAATCATCCACGTTTGAAACGTATCTAAATCAATCGATCAAAACATTCGTTTGACGACCCAATTGATAGATTATCCATGAAGCGTATTAAAATGCATTTGTGAAATATGACTGGTATATGATCCAACGATTGAACTTATGAGAAAACACTATCCATGGTTATGTCCCGATACGGGTACAAATTTCAAGGTCGAAATTTTTAAAGGAAGTAGATTTTGATGTTATACATGAAGGGAAGATGTTTAAAGAATGTAGAAGATGTTTTGGAAAGAAAGAACATTAGTTTGTATAAGAAATCTGCTGAAAAACAGAACTCTTACGATCTGGTGTTTCGAATTCTTGAAATTCTTAGACTTTGATTTTGATGTTGGTGTTGGTGTTCAAATGAAAGTTTTAGTATGTTGAGTTATCTTTAATTTGATAGTAAATTCGAGTAAGTTGGAGTTATATTGCATGAGTTACGCCAGTTTACTAAACTGTAAACATGTTGACATTTCAAGTTAAATGATTTCTGAAACCTGATGTTCTTGAATAATTTTGTCTACAAAGATGATTGAATTAACTTAAGCACTTCAAAGATGAATTGTAGAGCTTTGAGTTATCTTTAATTTTACATCAATTGAGACTCATTTGGAGTTCATATGAATTAGTTATGAATTTTAGACAAAAAATGTTTCAAAGCTGAAAAATACAGAAATTCATGATTTTTCACTAAAATGATTATGCCCTATAGAGATCGATCTCTCAAGCAAAAAATTTGGAAAAATGGTTTTCTTTGATGATTTAAAGTATGGGAATTCTAGTATGATGCGGACTATGAAAACATGTTAAATGTAAACGTTTGATGATTTATTAATGTATTTGAGATAAATGTATTTATAGGTCATAATCTCTAACAAGCTACAAATAAGGCGAATTAAATGTGTTCTTTGAGATAGGAATATCGTTTGTGAGTATATCATATAACTTGATTGGCATTTAACTGTATATAAGTATATGATTTATGTTATGTGAATTGATTTTATAATGGGTGTAAGTATGATGAATTTATGTGATGCTTTCATTACATGTGATTATGAATTGTGCTCATGATCACAAATTGTTCATGATTCTAGTTTATCAATAACAGAGAGTATATCCTATAACTTGATTGGTATTTAACTGTATATAAGTATATGATTTATGTTATGTGAATTGATTTTATAATGGGTGTAAGTACGTGTTGTATATAATGAATTTATGTGATGCTTTCATTATATTGACATGTGATTATGAATTGTGCTCGTGATCACAAATTGTTCCTGATTCTAGTTTATCCATAACAGAAGAACAAATAAAATTATACATGCATGTGTAATGTGAATTACTTGTTGTAAGTGGTATTACAGTTATGATGAGTTGTGTAATCATGTGATGTTGAATATCGGTTATTTGTATATACTCAGTGAAGTGTATTGTTTTTACTCTAGAGGATGGTCTAGAAGTCTTTTTGAAGTATGGATACAAGGTTGGCCGGCTGATCTGTAGTTCTTCTCCCTCTGCTCATCATTTTACATATAGGTGTATATGTTTTTGGTATGGGTAATGAGAGATACACCATCAGCTAATTTTGTGGCATATATGTCATGTACATAATGTTATGGAAAAATTTTAAATTGAAATGTTATAAAGTACAATTTTCGCTACAACGAATTAAATATTTTACTATGACGCTCGTACATGATAAATGTTAGGCGACATGCCTCGTGTATTTACACGAGTATAAAAGATATATATGTGTTATATGTAATGAAAAGGTAGGGGTGTCATACCATATAATAAGAGAGAGATGATTTAATTTTCTGAATGTAAAATATATATAATTATACAAATTAGTCTATGAATGTTTGACCTAATATGGTAACAAGTACTCCCATCCCATACAAATGAAACATCTCGCAGTGAAGATGAATGAGTACATTTCTGCTCCAACCTTTGTCATGTTATATTAGTGGACAGAGAAAATAATGGCTGGATTTTGTTTCTTCAATCGCAACCAGTCCCCCCCACCCCCCCACCCCACCCACCGCTCACATCTCACCGGACCATGATTTGGAGACACACACAAATATAATACACACAACATGCTTTTCTATTTTATACGAGTGTTCTGTTTGATACTCTTTAAATTTCCAACACATATTGTGAATTTTCTTTAAAATGCGATGGACCAACATCATCTAATGTTGTTTACTATTGGTAGAGTATAGACTAACCCAAACAACATAAAATAAATTTATAATGCAAATTATATATGTATGTATGTATGTATATGTATTTATGCGTCCGAGCATAAATGGGACATTACATACTGCATGGACGTATCACAAGGAGTGATATCCACTCCATGATTTGTTAATTATCGTTAAATTATGCATAAAATATTTATGTATGAGACTTATATGTTTGAAATGTAAGGAATCCGACTATCAAATAGTGCAGCTGAATAAAATTTATCGGATTCCCACCGAGGAGCTATACGAAGTATTCATATCAGGTGTCGAGAGTTATACCTTTGTAGCGTGTTTGATGCAGAATCCTCGAAGCAAGATGTCCACGAGTCACGAGCAAAACTTTTCAGTTTTGCCTCTACGGTTTCCACACGATTAAGTTCGATAAGGGACGTTGCAATTATCAAGTTGCTAGACTTGATAATTCAACAAGGGAAAAGGGACGAGGCTACAAAGCGAAGTGACGGCTACACTTTTTGTTCGAATAGTCTGCTAGATTTAAGAGTTTAGTTAATTCACAATTAACACATCTGACTATTCTTAACCTAATGCACACATATATATATTGGTAAGTTGAGGCGGCTAACAACTGAATATCGGTTTTCTCAAACCCTTAGCCCATTAATCAATTCCCGTCTATATATATTGCCCATATATACATATATATATATACATATATATATATAATCTTTTGTGCGACCCGTTAGGATCTTGCAACGTTGGCAGTGACATAAAATCTAATTTTATGTCACAAGCAATGAGCGGTATCTAGCAACACATCAAGGCTACCCAAGTTACAAGAATGTCATTGACTCGACATTACCTACGGCATGTGATAATATTCACTATGTAACTTAATCCATTTGTCCTATGTGTTTAGATTAAACACGAGTCATGGAATAAGTCATATTCGTATAGTTCAATCTTTTGTTTCTTGATCCCAAGTAGATTAGAATAAACGAATAAGCTCGATATCACATATCGACTCATTCGAGCATGGCCATGCATTTTAGTCTCACTTGATCAAAGGCCCAAACACTTCTCCAGTTATATAGGAGGGACAAATCCTATCTTGATAACTCAACATCCATCTACATAATTCATGGTGTATCCAATGATTTTCTTTATAGTTTACAATGTTACAGGTAACACTTGACAATATCAAGATACACAACTCCTTATGTTGGGATCTCTAGTGATCTCAAGTCGTAAGGATTACATACACTGTTATCACTATGGAATTGCTTATGACATTCATATAACTATCCATGTAGCATTCTCATGGTGGGTTTGTCCAGTACATAGTTCTCTAACATGTACCCATGTGTTGATTTGATATCTCATATCCATGAACAAATTCATCAACCAATACATACTAGTCTCAATGTATTATCATTATCCTAATTCATGATAATACTTGACTAGGGACACTATTTAAGAATAATACAATATTATTCTAAGGACATTAACATATATATATATATATTCATATTACACAGATACTGGAATAATATATAATAATAAATTACCTTTAATAAAATCATATTACATTGTATGCCAAAATCAATCATCTAATGAGTTGTCATAGGGCATATCCCAACATGAAAACCACACAGGACCCCATTGCAGTTTCTATGTATAAACTAACGAAATATATAATCAATAATTCCCACGTTAATGTAAAAATGAATCTTGTGTTAACATAATATATGCCCTACAAGCCAAATATTGGCATGTTGGGTTTTAAACACACAAAGCCCATTAGTGGCCTATAAATATATCACTATAGCCTCTGAGAGATGACACAACAATATAATTCTTAGAACCAATCACACTATTCAATACACTATATCTCATAGAAAAGTCGACATCACACTAGCACTGGTGCTAGGCTTGTAGATCTGGTCAGGTTGATTGCACTCGAGGGATCGCCGCTTTCAGATCTACGTAGAATAACGGTAATCTATTTTCGTGCATTTATTGTTGATATTTGCATGTTTATATATTAATCAGGCGCGATCCTCCGTCCCCAGTCATATTTTTTAATGTGTTTTTTCCACTGCGTTTGAATCTGATGCCGGGGGACTGAAACCCAACAGTGGTATCAGAGTCAGGTTGCACTTTTGGTTCATGTATATGATTTTAATGTGCTATTTTCGTAGATAATATGTCGCCGGTTCGAAGTCAAATTGATGTTTTGCTATACTATGGTGGTCACATATCACACGATGGGATTATTGTTAGTTATGATCGACCTCCAATAAGCTATATACGAATGCCTCGAATAATTACAATGTCTGAGTTATTGTCGATACTGTACGATCAGATAAGTATCAATAACCAACAATATGCACTTAAAGTGTGGACGAAGCATATATTTAATAATACTTCTGGGCGAGTTGAACATTTACTCGAAATTACAAAAGACAGTGATATTTGGTTTTTCTTTGACCCCGATGTTGGAAATGCCGGTGTCAATTTATATGTTGAGTCAGAAGAAATACACATTAATAATGTGCCAGACATTGAATATACTGAAGAACGGGGCTCATATATGTCAATGCTTAATGATGATCATAACCTCGAGATACCGGTTGTCACACAATGACTTGTAAGTATGAGAACAGGAAATAATTATGCTAGTAGTTCGGGAAACGTTGGACATAACACGTACAGAACTGAAGGGGAAGTTCATGATTCAAGGGAGGAGGATAGAGATGATTATGCCAGCGCCGATTTTTTTGGTCCTGAAACTCATGTTGATTCCGAACCAGACGAAGATGGAATTAACGTTCATGATGGTAGCGATGACAATGTAGAAATTGATGTGATGTTGGAAACTATGTCCCAACATAACTATATACCATCATCTGTACAAGAGGAGCAAATTGAAGCAACAATGCCGCAAGAGACACAACCTGGGCCCCAACTTTTCTCTGTCGTACCGTTCTTCTTTACGACATTTTCGGATGTACCTGTTGACTCTGTTGACATTCCAACTGGTTCTTGGGGAAAGTTCTATGACCATGTCAAAGAAAAGTTAGAGTTGGGTATGTTGTTCAAGAGTAAAACACATTTGCAGTCTGCAGTTAAGGACTTCTCGATAAGGGTTGCTAGACGGGAGTACCACGTCATTGAGAGCACACCAAAAATATGGAAAGTGGTTTGTAGGCACACTTCTGCGGTCATGCCCTCTGGGTGGATGGTGAGAGGTAATATAAAAAGAAAATGAATGTGTTTAAAATTACCAAATACGGTGGGGACCATACTTGCTTGATGAATGAATTATCGATTGACCATCGTAACCTGAGTCGGAATGTAATTGCCAGTCTGTTGATAGGATTTGTTCCGAAGGATCCTGCATATGAGATAAAATTTGTACAAGAGACCGTGAAAGAAAAATATGGGTTCGAGATCTCGTATCATAAGGCTTGGCATGGTTTGAAAGCTGCCAGAGAACAGGTATATGGCACATGGGAGATGACATTTTGGTGTCAACAAATGATTAAAAATAATCAAGGATGGACAACCTTCGCATTTTAAAAATTTACTCGTTGGCAACACGAATCATTGCAACATATTGTCCAGAAATATGATTATACAGCACAGACTGCTTCAGTGATAACGGTCGTCCGAGCTGATGTCGAGAACAATACACATGTTGTCAAACTTAGAGCCAAGATATGTTCATGTGGAAAGTGGACACAGTTTGGTATTCCATGCTCACATGCTATACATGCATGCCGACATTTTGGTGTCAATGCATCAAGTTTAGTGAGTGAATATTATAACTTGCAACATTATTCTTCTACATATCAAGGGATATTTGAGTCGTTGTTCTCAGAAGAATATTGGATGCCCCCCTCATTCGAATTATCTCATAATCCTTTGCTAAGAACTCAAGCACGTCGGGGAAGAAATCGTACTTCGCGCATCCCAAATGAAATGGACTGGCCACAAGCTCGAGCAAGACAACAGGCACATATAGCTCAAGAACAGGGACAAACTTCACAACGACAATACTAATCAATATGTGTCATGCCTTTTGTAAATATCAATTCACCATGATAAGTATAAAAAACTTTCAATTATATGTTTACGTATTTTTCAATCATATGTTGATCTTATTAATTTCACTATATTACAGGATGGATATACAGAGTATATATGGGCCATTTGACATGAGTGTGCTCAATCAGCAGTCTGTGCATCGTCTGATGATGTATTTCACGGAGACATTGACAAAACGTTGCTAGTGAGGCGTGGAGATGGAAATTTTTGGGACATGTGTAAAGCGAGGCCACTTGATATACGTGTATTATGCACCTTAGATGAAATGGGGTTCTATGGAGTATATAGATGTGCCACTTTGTTATTGACAGCCATCTGATAACATCATTGGTTGAGAGATGGCGACCCGAGACACACACGTTCCACTTTCGTGTTGGGGAGGTGACCATCACATTACAAGACATAGCTATTATATGGGGACTACCAATTGCGGGTGATGCCATATGTGGGGATGAGAATCGCATGCGCCCTTCAGAATGGCAAGCATATTGTGCACAGTGTGTGACACCCCTTACATACCTCTATGCTTACCTGCACATATGAAATATCAAAATATATGTTATGATTCGTATGCATGATCATGTGAAATTTTTGGGTCATGACACAGTGTCTTGGATTATTCCCTCCGCGTGATAAAATCAAAAGTTCATGTCTTTCATTTAGTGCAATACTGGACCATCTACTTGCTAACCCAATAGTGGAGGAGAGCACCGAGGAACAGGTGCATCAGTACGATCATGTGTACTATTACTGTTAGGTGGATTGTTGTGCCTTGATGCATCAGGCAGCTCTGTATCTATGCTATACATACGTCACCTACGGGATATTCCAAGAGTTTGTATGTTCAGTTGGGGTACTGCAGTACTCGCATACCTTTATCGTGAGTTATGTCAAGCATCGAAGCAAGGAAGAACAAACATCGGTGGTGCAATGCAACTTTTGCAGGTAATAAGAATTACTAGCCTCTATTATTTGAAATAAATGATATATAAACTTACATTATGTTATATTAACGTTGTACTCGAATAAAAAAATTACAGATTTGGGCATATATGAGGATAAAGAGTATACATCCTAATACTCATGGTTCTCGAGTACAACAAGGCCAAATTATAGTCAACGAGGATCTCATACTTCCTACCCCTCCATATGGTACAAGGTATAATTACACATGTTATTTATATTTCTTAGTTTAATTTATCGCACTAACATTACCATGTCAATTTTATTTAGGTGGTCTAGTTTTTTTAGATTTGGACACACTGCTCGACATGCTTTGCATGTATTTTGTGACACATTTGATCGGATGTATTTGGATCAGGTAATATAATTTTTTTTGAGAATTTCACTTAGGTATTAATAATTATGTATTTATGCTAATGCCTTAACTCAGTATGTTATGTTTCTGTTTTACTGTTTATTTGGACTCCATATGACATGGAGTCGGATGAGATCAGATCACTGCCTCCAGAATGTGGTCCAGAGGATTGGATGGCACAATGTCCACTCATGAATTATGCCATTGTGGAGATGCACCCTCCAGAACGAGTTTTGCGACAGTTTGGTTTATTCCAAACTATTCCACCACCAATAGATGCTAGACAGGTGGAGTTGCATAAGCTCGATCGCAGAGGTCGTGTTGCAAAGAAATGGACATGGTTCCATAGTGCATACATAGATTTGTGGATGGCCAGACGATATAATATTGTGGATGCCCCTCAGGCCACATGCTCCTATACTTTCAGTGATGATTATATGACGTGGTACGGTCAAATTACACGTCATATTATATCTCCACCTAACAACAATATTGAGACAGGATACCGTGCAACAGATGATGCTGCATGGCAGCAAGTGGTATGCATATATTTCCTCTTTTTTATTTAAAATAATTTATTTTCTTCTGAATTATGCTACCTATTAACCATATTTTTTGTAAGGATGTGCATATGGAGCAATTAAGACTTAGTTGCTCAAGTTTGAGTGGTGATGAAGGGATCTCACCCGGGGTCAGACGTGTATTAAATCAGAACTTAGCTATTGTGGATGAATTGCGTCAACTTGCTCGGACACAACAAAATAGATATGTTATGCCTGCACGGCAGCGAGATACCACTAGAGGGGGCAACCGGAGGAGAAGACGGTCATGTACCTCTGATACTCAGGTAGATGCTTGTAAGGACCCCCGTGCCCTTAACCCTATATTAGTGTATTAACCCAAGCATTTAGTGCATGTAATTATATATGTAGGGGAAAACCCACTTGACATCATAGCAAACCATGCCAATAATAAAATTTCTTTACATTATTACATATAATGTCTAATTTCCCCCAACCAAGTCCACATACATATCATGCACCATTATAATACACTAACATGTTCTCAGTTCATTTAGCAATTCAATAAATAATTGCATGCAACACATAAATGAAAAGAGAAAGGCCTTGCCTTCTTTATACAACCCATATACACATGATAGTGCTCACATGCGAGTATCGAATAAGTATACGTGTATCCAATGTATAAAGTATCATGCTCAATACCGTCACTGGTACTTCGATCCTGGGAGCACCTCAAATCCACAGCTCGAGCTCAACTCCAAGCCATCATCGTACCTATTCACCTGCCCCAACAGAGACAGCCTACACACGGGGTGAGCATACCAATACCACCAAACCGACAATCACAATAATACTATTCATAATTTACAAAAATGTAAATGCTATGAAATATAAAAGATGCTCCCTGGATGGTATCATCCTCATCCGGGATTCCTGTACTGTCCCTGTTCTCAAAATAACTAAAACCATCAAATTCCCAAATGCCAGTTAATCATTACATTGATTAACAAATCCATTTGTCACATACCGATATCATAATCAATAATATCAAATCATTAAACAATGATTACAGATATTCCATATATCTCACTTATGGTTCCATAGTTCTATTTCATTGCTCGTTCTACAATAGCGGCATTTCATTCTCACGCATGCTTAACAGCAGTGGCGTCATAGCCGATGTTCGCTCAAAGGCGACAACATCCCAATCATTGCTCGCTCAAAAGCGGCACCATATAATTCCCAATGCATATATATCCATTTGTAGCAATTACCATAAACCATTGTTGAGCCTTAAACGCATGATTGTATTTAATGCTTTGACTTATCTCCGGATTATTTTTGAGTTTTGATGATCAACAAAACTTGTGTTTGTTATACTAATGTGTGTACTTAGTGTGCAGAATTAGTGGTTATAAAGTGGATCGAATGAAGAAAATTAAGTGTGCAAAACCTGGGCTGGATCACCCCAGGCGATGGCAGCCAGGAGGGGCATCGCCACGTACATCGACTGGAGCGACGCCGAGGCTCGCGCGCAGGGGGAGTTCGCCCGAGGCGATGCGTTGATCGCCTGAGGCGATGGCTTGATCGCCTGAGGCGATGGCTGCTTACTTTGAGGCGATGAAAGATTTTGAGAAGCTGAGGCTACGACATTGATTTTTGGCTTAGATCGCCTGAGGCGATCTGTGGAGATTGGCGACAGTTGGGGCTCGGCGATGGTGATCGCCCGAGGCGATGTCTGAGGCGATCGACGAGTGATTCAAGCCTTATGTGTAGCAACGGCTAGTAGGAGCCTTGGGGGCCTCCTACACTATAAATATTGATGCTTTGGAGCATTGAAGACAAGAAACAAGCCTATAAACTTCATCAAAGCTTTGCTAATTCAAATTTGAAATAGCATTGCAATCTCCATACATCGTTGTTGTATTGGAGTTTGTAATTCATTTCTTTTGATAGAGTCTTGTGTTCTTCATGTTGTTACACCGTGAATGTGTTGTTGATTTATTTGTAAGGTCCTCCAACACCAAAGCAAGTTGTAAATTGTAAAGTCATCAACAAGTAAAGTTGGTGCATGTGTTGTGGCTATCCTTGGAGCCCTTAAGGCCAAGAAGACTCGTGAAGAGTGTTGGTAACTCGGGAAGAGTTGTGTGTGGCTATCCTTGGAGCCCTTAAGGCCAAGAAGACTCGTGAAGAGTGTTGTGCTCGTGAAGAGCTTTGTGTACTCGGGAAGAGTTGTATTGTGGCTAACTTGGAGCCCTCAAGGCCAAGATCATTCGTTCTAGTGGAACCTCGGTTGGAAGTTATCTAGCCGGGAAGAGAGACGTAGGCGATTCATCGCCGAACTTCTATAACAAATATTTGTGTCTTTTACCGCTTTATTTCATTACGCATTTATTTACTTCTTTATTTTATTTATTTATCGATTGACTTAAGCCTTCCACAAGCGCAAACTCTTTTATTTTGCAAACTCATTTTAAAAAGCTAAAGTAGCCAAGGAACCTCATTCACCCCCCTCTTCGGTTCCAACAAGTGGTATCAGAGCCATTTGATTTTTGTTTTAAATCAAAAAATTTCTATGGCTAATCTAGCAAATGAGTTTGCTCAAGGTCAATCGACCAATCGCCCTTCGCTCTTCGCGGGTGATAATTACGGATATTGGAAAAATAGAATTTCTCTATATATCCAATCCGTAGATTATGACCTATGGAAGATTATTGTGAAAGGTCCACATATTCCTTTAAAGGAAGTTGGGGGAATAAGTATTCCCAAAGAAATGGACGATTTTACAAGAGCGGACATGATTTTAATATCTCAAAATGCTAAAGCTATTAATATTTTACATTGTACTTTAGATATGAAGGAGTACAATCGGATCTCGATGTGCTCAACCTCAAAGGAGATATGGGACAAATTACAAATTTGTCATAAAGGCACTAATCAAGTGAAAGAGACCAATATTGATCTATTGCAACTCAAATATGAGACATTTGAGATGGAGTCCGGAGAAGAGGTTGATTCGATGTTTAGGAGGCTCACCCAAATCATAAACGAGCGTGCCCAACTTGGAGAGAAGTATCCTCCAAAGCCAATATGGAGAAGAGCTTTAAGAGTCTTGCCAAAAGAATGGGATGCAAAGAGGACGGTCATCATTGAGTCCAACAAAGGAGAAAGTGCATCTTATGACCTTGATGAACTTCATGGCACATTGGTGACCCATGAGCTTGAAGTGTCAACAAGGAAAGGAATAAAAGAGGATGATAGATCCACAAGAAAAGGGATCGCCTTGGTTGGGAGGAAAGATCAATCCGAGGATGAAGATGATGATGAGGATGAAGAAATGATCTTGTTCACTCGGAAGTTCAAGAAATTCTTCAACAAACACAACAATCCAAAGACCTCTAGTGCTACCAAACATGAGTCCAAATAAGAGGTAATTTGTTATAATTGTCAATAAAAAGGTCATTATGCTAACAAATGTCCTAGGAAGAAGAATGAGGACAAAGGGAAGAAGAAAGCTCTCATAGCCACATGGAGTGATAGTGACTCCGATGAAGAAGGAACAAACATTTGTCTCATGGCCAAAGATGACGCAAATGATGAAGAATATGAAAGCGACGATGAGGTACCATCATTTGATGAATTACTAGATTCTTATCATGAGCTTATTGATGTTCTTGTCAAAAGCAAAATGAGTAACAAATTACTCAAACTTGAGGTAGCCAAGAAAGATGAAGAATATAATTTATTGAAAAATGAGTTAAATCATTTGAAGAAATCTTTTTGCAAATTTAGTGTGAAAGTAGTTTAAAGATGAATGAATTGCTTGGCTTGCAACGTTGTAGCTTTGATAAAGCCGGATTAGGCTTCTCAAGCAAAACTAAAACTTTTTCAAGCTTGTTGGCTAAAGCAAAGCATAATTCTCCTACTTGCACTTATTGTTACAAAGATGGTCATTCTAAGAATAAGTGTAGGTTTGCCAAAATCCAATACCAACCTAACAAAAGGTGGAAATGGATTCCAAAGACGCCAATGAAGGCTAACCCTCAAGGACCCAAAAATCAAATGGGTACCAAAGATCCTCCAATTGTAGATTTGTTTTGTAGGGACAACAATGAGATGGAAGATGAAGGCACAAGCAACTCAAGGGAGGAGACTATCTCATTCACCTCAGTAGAGGAAGCACGAGGCATAGGACCAATGACAAGAACACACTCTTGTCATTTAATGTAAAATTATTTTATACATTTTAAAAGAGCAATTCAAAATTTCATTGGCACAAATTAATTGTGACCAATAAATAATGAAGCTCAATATTCATTGGTAGTAAAATGCATTACCCCTTAGCATATGCACATATAAATTATTTTGACGCATGATTTTTTCTTATCTCTTTATGGTATATATATTGATGTGCCTAAAACTCAAATTTGAATATGCAATGTGGAAATGTGCATTTAGGTGATTAATAATTTTATTAATCTTATCTAATGATGCATTGAGAATTATAATGTCTATTGGGCATGAGGTGCATGAACATATGCACACTTTGAAACACTTAGAATTTATTGTTGATTGCCTTAAACGCATGTTTGTTCCTCTAAATGATTTAATCTTATGCTTGTTATGTCTATTACATGCTTGATAAGGAACATGTATAAATTGTTAAAATATGGATTTGTGTCAACATATATTTATGCTATGTTTATTTGAATTTTGTGCTTTTTGATTATCACAAAAAGGGGGAGAATTTTGTGATAAACTTGAAGCTTAATACATGCATAGTTTGAGGGGGAGAGCTTGTATATGCATGGTTTGAGGGGGAGAGTTGTTTGTTAAATGCTTTACTTGGTAATCTTGTATGTGCTATGCAATTGTTAAGGGGGAGTCATGTTTACTCACATTTCATGCATATTACATATTCAAGTTTATCAAGTTTTGTGATCATAAAAAAGGTGGAGATTGTTGAGCCTTAAACGCATGGTTGTGTTTAATGCTTTGATTTATCTCTGGATTATTTTTGAGTTTTGATGATCAACAAAACTTGTGTTTGTTATACTAATGAGTGTACTTAGTGTGCAGATTTAGTGGTTAAAAAGTGGATTGAATGAAGAAAATCAAGTGTCCAAAACCTGGGCTGGATCGCCCCAGGCGATGGTCATCATCGCCCCAGGCGCTGGCAGCCAGGCGGGGCATCGCCACGTACATCGACTGGAGCGACGCCGAGGCTCGCGCGCAGGGGGTGTTCGCCCGAGGCGATGCGTTGATCGCCTGAGGCGATGGCTTGATCGCGAGGCGATGGCTGCTTCGTTTGAGGCGATGAAAGATTTTGAGAAGCTGAGGCTACGGCATTGATTTTTGGCTTAGAACGCCTGAGGCGATCTGTGGAGATTGGCGACCGTTGGGGCGCGGCGATGGTGATCGCCCGAGGTGATGTCTGAGGCGATCGACAAGTGATTCAAGCCTTATGTGTAGCAACGGCTAGTAGGAGCCTTGGGGGCCTCCTACACTATAAATATGGATGCTTTGCAAATTCAAATTTCAAATAGCATTGCAATCTCCATACATTGTTGTTGTATTGGAGTTTGTAATTCATTTCTTTTGATAGAGTCTTGTGTTCTTCATGTTGTTACACCGTGAAGGTGTTGTTGATTTATTTGTAAGGTCCTCCAACACCAAAGCAAGTTGTAAATTGTAAAGTCATCAACAAGTAATTTGGTGCATGTTTTGTGGTTATCCTTGGAGCACTTAAGGCCAAGAAGACTCGTGAAGAGTGTTGGTAACTCAGGAAGAGTTGTGTGTGGCTATCCTTGGAGCCCTTAAGGCCAAGAAGACTCGTGAAGAGTGTTGTGCTCGTGAAGAGTTTGTGTACTCGGGAAGAGTTGTATTGTGGCTAACTTGGAGCCCTCAAGGCCAAGATCATTCGTTCTAGTGGAACCTCGGTTGGAAGTTATCTAGCAAGGAAGAGGAGACGTAGGCGATTCATCTCCGAACTTCTATAACAAATATTCGTGTCTTTTACCGCTTTATTTCATTACACATTTATTGACTTCTTTATTTTTTTTATTTATCGATTGCCTTAAGCCTTCCGTAAGCGCAAACTCTTTTATTTTGCAAACTCATTTTAAAAAGCTAAAGTAGCCAAGGAACCTCATTCACCTCCCCTCTTCGGTTCCAACAACCATGCATTTCAATATCCGTTTATTGCTAATACTATGTACCATGCGTTTCCATATACACTAATTGCAATACAGTGTACCATGCACTCAACAATTGCAATTCTAATAAAGGGCTATGCTGGTACGTCATACGTACCTTATAATTCCGTAGTTCGAGTCCAACCTTGTCTGAGTCCCAACCCAATGAGTTATGTGCTAACACAAAAATAACTCACAATTAAACACAAGCATGTAACCACGTGTCCAAGCACGTTCACAATAATCATATCGTCAATCCATGACGATTAACCAATTTAAAAGACCCCGATTAAGCATGCATAATACACAAAATATTCCAATTTATGTGTTCAAAGATTAGCCAATTACTAAATCGAATTACATATCTTAATACAATTTGGCTCCAAACACACCAATTTCATAGTATAGCATTCCCATTGGAATGCAAAACAATGCCCCGGAAATAAGCTATTAAAGCCCCAAGTCAAAATTCCAAGTTTTAAAACAAAATAGTGAAAAAACACTATTCAGCAAGCCGCGATCGATCGCAATTTACGCGCGATCGATCTTCGTTCCTTATTGCCATGCAGAACCAGCTCGCGATCGATCGCCTTGTCTTGGCGATCGATCGCCAAGAGGTCGCGATCGATCGCTGCACTGCTTATCTCCCACAAATTTCCAGCTGCTCGTCGCGATCGATCGGCGCTCCTCGACGATCAATCGCGACCTGTGATTTTCCGAAAAACTCGAGCTTCCATGGTGTTTTTGACACCCAAACTCAAAACCAACACCCCTAACTTCCTCAACACCTCCAATACACCAAATAAACTCAATAAAAAACTCTAAAAACAACATTTTAGATTTTTAACCAAAACCCCCAAATCTCAATCCAACCCAAAACTCAACCATTTAGCACAAAACTATAATCAAATCGAAGCTAAAGGTGAGGAGAAGAAGATTATCAGCCTTTCTTCAAGAAATCGGGCTCCCAAGATGAGCCCCCATCGACTTGTTTCCAAGAGAAAAAGAGAGAAGGGTTTGGGGTGAGAGAGAGGCGTGAGGGAGAGGAGAGAGAGGAGAGATTCCGTATAATGACGGAATACCGAGTCCATTTGTTATATATAGCACCAAGGCTCCAAAATACCAATACCTCCACAACTACATCATGATTCATTAAAAATCATCTGTTTTCAATAATTATCTCTCAACTCAAATTCCATCACCAGCCCCAGTACAAAGTCCCCCAGATTCCACCAAAAACCAAATTTCAAGGTTATCACCACGATGAGAATACAATCTCATCCCTTGGATCCAACGACTCCAAATACCATATTTTAAAATCCCCGAGAGTCCCAAAATCGAAATCAATTCATAATTGCCACAATTAAAATCCATTAAGGATTATTACCACACCGGGGTTAACACCATTAGTCCCCGGGCATCACAATGCTCATGATGATATCCCTCCATTTACGACTGATACATATGATGCAGGGGGGACATCAACATCACATCGTTCTTCATTCCATTATGATGCAACATCTTCTGGCTACTACGGCACACAACCTTCCCACGGGGACAACCCATCACCATACACTCCAGATCCAACTCAAGCATACAGTGGAATCTCATTTACTGATCTTCTGCTTCGTGTACCCAGTTCTACACAGTCACGTCCACATTTTGATAACTCACCTGTTACATTCTCCGACTTGACGCCACAACATGATATTGGTGAGTCCAGTGCTAAGATTAGACCCTCACAAACGCAGAATGTAGATGAAGTTGAGCCATCTGAAAGACCACAACGACTGATACATAGACGTGGTTGTGGGACCGGAGGAAATATTTAGAGTTCAATGTAAAGAATAATCTATTTATTTTTATGTGTACTATTTTTTATGTGGTTTAAATTTTTTGTATAAAACATAATACCAATAAAAAAGAATTGTTTTTTTTAATTCGTAACCAATAATTTAAATTTAATTTTTAGTTTATTTTTTAAAAAATACTATTTTAAAGTTGCAATCTTAGATTGCAACTTTATAAAAAAAAAACCAAGATTGCAACTTTAGAATAGTGTCAAATTCGCATAACAAGATTGCAAATTACAATAGAACCTTAAATATTTTCAATCTACTACATTTTATGAAAAAAAAATTTATTATAATATTATATTAAATTTGCTGACGATGAATGGTACATCTCAAATATGATTTTTGTTTTTTTAATAATAAAAAAAACAAAATTTTTTTTTTGGGCAAAAAATCGGAAAATGGGTTAGATTATGGTAAATAAATTTGATTTTAGGGTCCATTTTCGAAATGGAATGGTAATTTTGGGTCCAAATTGTTTGGAGTTCAGAAATTATTTTTGGGTCATTTTTTATATTTTATCCGGATATTAAGTTTTGCAATAATAAATCATAATACTTAATTAATTAACAATATGATTTTTAATTTATTAAGTGTTAAATATTGATTTTAAAAATTAATTGAAAATTTAATTAATTGGAAATTGAATGAAAATATTTTATTTAATATGTTAATTTTAGTTTCAATTAATATTATGATTTAAAGATAAAATAGTGATTTTACCAAGTAATTGAAAATTCAATTTTTATCAAGTAATTGAAAATTCAATTAATCGGAAACTAAATGAAAATGTTTCATTTAGTTTGTTAAGTTTATTTTTGATTTATATGATTTGATGGTAAAATAGTGATTTTACCAATTAATTGCTAATTTAATTAAATTTGAATGAAAGCGTTTCATTTATTTTGTTAATTTTTATTTCAATTAATGATACGATTAGTGGGGAAATAGTTGAATTAATTAATTATTTTGATCTAATTACATGTGATGTAGTTAGTACAATTACATATGATGTAATTGGTTAATTTAATGTGATTGAATGGTGGATGACATACGAGCCTTGACAAATGTGTATATGTGAATGTTTAGATTTTTATTGTTTCATTATAATTGTGATTTTTGGTAATCGGGCCTGCGAGCCTGATCCATCTATTTTCTGATGTATCCCGCCCAGGATTTGTACCCCAATTCTCTTGTTTGCACGATTTAAATGTAAAATTATTAGAATTGGTGAGAGATCGAGACTGAAGATGGAGCACCAATAATCAAGATTGTATAATGGAAGCAAAAATGTAATAGGATTGTATTGCATACCTGCATCACCTTAGACAGACTTGTGATCCACGTTTGCTCACGTGGATCAATTAGGAAAATGTTGTAATTATCCATGTTTATTTTTATTATGAATGTGATGTATGATAAATGTTTGTTTGTATGTTTTATTAGTATGTATGATAATGCACGAATAAAAAGCAGTTGCATGAATCCAGCAAACAAACAAACTAGCACTTTATGAGATTTTAAATAAATTATACTCTTTTGAATATGATTCAAAACTTTTAATATCAAACTGTTGTGCATTTAACTGCCACTTAATCAAGGGTACGGTTATATTGTGAGAATGCATAATTGTTCTGCCCACGTAGGGTTATACCAATCGCGAGACAGATATCTTGGGGGTTACGTATGATGCAATTGTCATCTACTTTTAGTATCATAAAGCCAGTGGGCCCGCGTTCGGGGCTATAATGAGTTAGTTGGTCTCTAAGCTCACTAAGAAAAAATATGATTTTTCGTTCATTTGATAAATTCAAAAATTTAGAGGGAGTATTCAATAACTAAAGTCCATGGTTTTTTGAATTAATTAATAATTAAACGATTTGTTTATATTTTCTGTTTATTCTCAATATCATGATCGTCGTGAATCCGTTTACATCAATTCTCGTTATAAACAAATTAACCGGACCAAAGTATTATGATTGTCTACATAATTTATAATAGTGCTTGCTTCTGAAAAGTTGATTTATATCCTTGATGGGAAACCTCTTGTGGAAGTGCATCCATGTTCGTATAATGAAGAGATAACCTCATTTGAGAAGTGATAGTATGATGATCTCGAGAATAGGAAGAATCGAACGCATGACCTTATGGTCTCGAGTTTACCTTGCTTCACCGACTCGAACATCCCCTTGAAGGTCGTAATTACTTTTCTAGATAGAGGAAAGGAGGAGAAAGGTTGAAGAGAGAGAATTGGGAAGAGCTCTTCCAACACACAAGTAATAGTTATTCTATGGATTTTGCTTTAATTAATAGTATAGATATAGTGATCATATGGTAGATAAATAAGTAATATATCTTTATATCTATAACTTTAAGAGTTAATCTATGATTTTAACTACATTATATATTTTTTAGTCTAAATTAATCAACTTTATTGGCATCATTTGATATCTAGTGTTCAAATCATTCTTGTATTAAATCAAATCTTTCCATTCAAATACAACTTAAAAATTTTCAATCCTAATATTATCCGCTTTTACCACAAAAAAAAAATTCATAAGTAAATTTACTTTTATGCAGGCATGCATACATGCATACATATACATCATGAAAAATTATCAGTCTCACGAGCATTGAACTCGGTAGAATTTATGCATTATTTCTTAAATTTTTTTTAAAGATTACCTGATAGTTCATACTATTTTTTTAAAAAATTTATATATACACACGATGTTTATATTACAATTGGAGTTCCATTTAATAGTGAAAATTTCAGTTTTTATTATGCCTCACTTGTCTCTACAAATGTTAATAATGACGAATATGACCGGCCAAGAGGAAGAAAATGAGGATTTGTCTAAAAGATGATTGCACAAACCTTTCAATTTCGTTATTATTATTTTTAATTTAAAAAAAAAAAACTGAGATAAAGATGAAATTAAAGTGTGTAAATGAAGTGGCCACAGCCACATCTCCATCTTTTGAAGTAAGCTTGCGCTGGAAAGCAGGTGAAATCACTGCAGCTCTTGGAAGAAAAAAAGATCATTGAGCGATTAAAAAATAAAATACTATCTATATATATATATATATATATATATATATATATATATATATGCTTGGAGACAGCTTAAATTCAAAGTTTACAATATTTTGACAAGGAAAAAAATGGTTTGTTTGAAATTTTTTTTAAAAAATAAACATTTCAGTATGTTTTATATATTCTTCCACGTTCTTAAAGTGTAATTTTCAATTTTAGTTAATTTTATTAGTAAAGCTTAAAAGTAATGATATATTTCCTTTGGTATAATAAACAGCCACGCTTTTTAATTTATATTTTTAGCTTATTGATTCTATATTTTTATAATTTTAGATAAATAAAATTTTAAAGCTCGACGCACGATTATAAATTTTACTATCATTTAATATTAGTTAAATGAAATAAATAAATCGCATATTAAACTTTAGAGAGAGAGATAGTCAAATTGACTGCAATAATATGACATTTACAATAAAAAACGAAGAAAGTTATGATATGACTTGGTGAAGAATTTGGTACATGCTAATTGATAAAGCTAGCCAGTTGATATATGCGATTTTATACTTGCGATCAACTTTTCCTCTTTTACCGTAATAAATAAATATATTTTGCAAACTAACAAAGGAATAGGGATATTATTAATTAATTAATGGAATTCATGACTCAGGCTGAGTTGTTGCTTAAATATTGGACAACCAAATTTCCGTTTTTGGTAGTCAATATTTTGACCTAAAATTGCACCCATTAAAGAATATATAGATAAAAAAAAGTATGAGAATCCGACACCTTAACCTTTTTTATATATAGTATCTCATCTCCTTCAGCTTCCACCAACAATTTAAAAACTACTAAAATATCAACATGTGTGTGCATACATTATTACGCCTAAAATTATAATTCAACAAAAATTCACTAATATTGTTCCAACAGTTCATTATTTAATTAAATTAAAACAAATATGAAGGAACACAGTTTTTTTTTTTTTTAACAAAGAAGGAACACATAGTTAATTGCATAAATAACATTACATTATATCTGTTCGAACCAGCGAAACATATAAATCACAACTTTAATTCTCTACAACAATATCAAGAAAAATCCAAAAAAAAAAAAAAAAAAAGAAGAATAACAGAATACATGAACATTGATGAGATATTGTTAAATGAAATTCAAGAACTATTGCATTACCCTAATGCTAGTAAAGGATCTGTTTCAACTGAAACTGACTTCAACAACTCTTCAAAATCATGTATACTATTAGCCCTTTTCTTGTTAATGGCGGAGTCTGCGGAAATAGGCAACAAAGAATGATTCGATGGAGAAGAAGAAGACTGATGAGTCTCCGTGAGTTCCTTAGCTCTTTCAACTTGAAGAATCCAATCTGTTCTGCACAAAACAAACAGCATTAGCACTGCGCAAGATGCCTGTGCTGCAAGAAGTCCAATCCACAACCCTGGAAACCCCAGTTTCATCACAAATCCCATGAAGAAAGCCACAGGCATTCCGATAATGTAAAATGACCCTAAATTTATATTTGCCCCGATACTAGGTCTCGCACTTCCCCGCAACACACCACAGCCGGTGGTTTGCGGGCAATTCCCAAGCTCGCACAATCCCGCCAGAGGCAAGGCCATGGCCGTCAGCTCCAAGATTTCCGTATCCCTTGTGAAAAGTTTACCCCACCTGTGCCTAATCACTATAGTGAAAACCATGGCTGCTAGGCCTAACGCCACGGCGATAAACAGAGAAACGATCATTGATATTCGAGCCTTGGCGGGCCGTCTAGCACCGAGCTCGTTGCCTACCCGGGTGGAGACTCCAAGGCTTAGTGCGGAGGGGAACACATAGACCAATGAAGTTGTTTGAATGAGAATTCCCATTGAAGCAATTGCGGCTTTGGGGTTTTGTAACAGCCCGCAAAGCATTATCATTAGTTCATACCACCACCATTCTAGGCAAACGGAGACGCAAGTCGGCACCGCTAAAGCCAGCAACTTCGACCAGCCCCGGAGGCAATCCATGCTTGGCGCCACCCACGTGTCTTTGTACACGCCAGAAAAATATATAAACAAGCAGAGCATTATAACAAGATTAAGATTTGTTAAAGACATGGCTAAAGCAACTCCTGAAACACCCATATTGAAATACTTCACCAGCAGAAAATTCAACGGCGCGTGTAGCAACACTGATAGAGATGAGCAGTAAGTTAATGGCAATGTGATGCTTTGAGCCCTCAGATAGATTCTCAAAGGATGAAGCAATGAGAGAAAGAAGAGATCTGGGATTGCGAAAACGATAAAAGTTTGAGCCACAGATGATATTTGTTCATCTTGATTACACCATAGGAGGATTCTTTTCATGTTGAGCCACATAAAAGTGATGGGAATGCAAGTGGAGAGAAGAAGCAAGATAGTTCTTTGCAAAGTCACTCCAAGAAGTTTCATTTGTTTGGCTCCATAGGCTTGGCCACAAATGGGCTCCATCCCCATTGCCAATCCAGAAATAACAGAGTAACCAGTTATATTTGCAACACCAATTGAAAGAGATCCCCCTGCAAGTTCTAGCTCGCCAATATATCCAAGAAAAAGCATTGAAATCATGGCTCTTGAATATAATATCAGTCCTGTGATAGCTGTCGGCGCTGATATATTTCCAATGGCTTTCAATTCTTCAAGGGCCTAAGATCAAGAATTTCCATTTCATGAGTCATGATGTTGAAGTAGATATGTATGTGTGTGTGTACATATAATAGAAGTGTTATTGGAATTTAGTTAAGTACACAGATTGTGATAGTGTGGGTGACTTATTGTGGGTCATTAAGTGATTAGTTAAGTTTGTTACCTCAGAATATGTTGGCCATCTTCGAAGTTCTTGACGGTCATCTGTGGGAAGATCCATTGTTTTTTTAGGGTTTAAGAAATGGGTTTCATCGTTAGTGGATAAAAAGGAGAAAGGAGAAGAGGGCTTTGAGTTGCACATGATTTCTTTCTTCTTGTGCAAAATACAGACAAGAAGGTAATAATAAGGTTATTTCGGGTTAAAAGAAGAAAGGGAAGATCCTTAATATGTTGGGGTGTGTGGTGTTTTCCGGCTTGATGGGAGTAAAAACATATAAACTGAGTGTCTATATATATATAGGTGTACACGGAAGGATACGGACCCACTTTGGTTCCTCCACCGGTCAAGTATGCAGATTTTGGAAAGAAGATTAAAAAAGCGGCTATCAGTATATTTTGATGAGCAGAAATCTTTGTTCTTTTTTACTCTCGTTTAAAATAAATTATGTAGTTGAATGATGCTATATCATCTAATATTTCATTACCTTGTTGGTAATGGTTGAGAGGTGGGGACCGCGATTCTATATTTTTTTGCTAGCATTGCTCTCCTTAAAATAAAATAAAAATGTACACACACAAAATGATAATGCTAAAAGTTTCGTTCATTTTCTTGCTTTCCAACATTTGGCAGCTTTAAAGCTTATTTCCCATTGTAACAATGTGGAGGGTCTGAATAAAGCCTTCTAATATATATCTTATATTTTGAGACAATGATAAGGTAATTGGTGGATTTAACATTGCTTTTCACCGGCCAGCCGCAAGCAATTTCGAGGCCAAAAATATATTTAGGTTAGAATCAAGTGTCTTGGGTGGGCATAATGAATATGGCAGGGAATTTGCTATGTAATTGACCATTTTAAAATAATATTTTTTAACCGACCTCTTCTTCTTTAGGCCGTCACTATGCAAAAAGAAATAAAAAGCAAAGAAGAGAAAAAGCATGAGGAATAAAAAGATTATCTTTAACACTAAGTGGAAGGAATGAATGGATTGAGAAGCCATCCAAATTCAATTCCCTCTAGTTGTTTTGAATTGACATAGCAGACTGTGTTTCTACGGACGACACATAAATTTTTTTATAATTATAATTAACAAAGTAAGTTGGACATACAATATAAACTTCCTCAAGTTTCTATTTGCATAAATCGAACATGCATAAAAACTAGCTTTTTGTTAGCTAAAGATATTACTAATCAAGTAATACTTGGATCTCCATTTATTACTCAATTATACCCAATTACCTATATTGATAATTTAGGTATTCGTGGTACTTTTGAAGGAAAAACTATTTTCCTAAAATTCTTAGATGCTCCTTCACCACGATACATTAATATTATTCATGATCATATTCAAAATAAAATTTACCAATTACAATTTTTAAAATTTGAAATAAATACAATCACAATAAGTGATCAGTTAAAAAATCCTAGATTACAGGAAAAAATTAAGTTAATAGCACAACAATTTTCTTTAGAGATTTGTAGTGATCACCCCAATGCTTTTTGGAATCGAAAAAAGCATATTATCTCTTTACCCTATGAGGATGATTTTAATGAAAAATTAATCCCTACAAAAGCTCGACCATGTCAAATGAGCTCTGAATATTTAGAATTATGTAAAAAGGAAATTGAATCCTTATTACACAAGAAGTTAATTACGCCTTCTAAATCTCCTTGGTCTTGTACTGCTTTTTATGTTAATAAAAAGAGTGAACAAGAACGTGGAGTACCAAGATTAGTTATAAATTATAAACCATTAAATAAAGTCTTAAAATGGATAAGACATCCAATCCCTAATAAAAAGGATTTATTAGATAGATTATATGATTCTCTCATATTTTCAAAATTTGATCTGAAATCAGGATATTGGCAAATACAAGTCAATCAAAGTGATACTTATAAAATTGCTTTTAATGTTCCAATAGGACATTATGAGTGGAATGTGATGCCCTTTGGTTTGAAGAATGCACCTTCTGAATTTCAACAAATTATGAATGATATTTTTACTCCTTATAGTGAGTTTATTATTGTTTATATAGATGATATTTTAGTATATTCTAAAACAATTGATTTACATATAAAACACTTAGATATGTTTAAGAAAATTATTATTCAAAACGGCTTAGTTATATCTAAACCAAAGATGTCTTTATTTCAAACTGAAATAAGATTCTTAGGCCATAATATTAATAAAGGAAATATAATTCCTATTTCGAGAAGTATAGAATTTGCTTCTAAATTTCCAGATAAAATAATTGATAAAACTCAATTACAAAGATTTTTAGGAAGTCTAAATTATATTTCTGCTTATTATAAGAATTTAACTCAAGATTCAGCTATTCTATATGATAGACTTAAAAAGGTTCCTAAACCTTGGACTGATGAACATACCAAGGCAGTTCAAACTATTAAGCAAAAGGTAAAATACTTACCTTGTTTAATGATAGCAAATCCAAATTGGAATAAAATTATTGAGACAGATGCCTCTGATATTGGTTATGGAGGTATATTGAAACAAATAGATCCTATTTCAAAAAATGAATTTCTAATTAGATTTTATTCTGGCAAATGGAATGACAGTCAGAAGCAAAAACCGTCAATCCTTGAACTATAACAGTACAAAAACGCCCTAATCGACACACCTCGTCATAAGCGGGCAATAGTACAATAGTTCTTAAATGCCAGTTTTACTATTCCAACCTAGAATGATTTATTCATAAGATACATAAGGACCAATTCAAGGCATAAGTAAGTAAATGAGATTTAAGTTAACACAAATAATTATTTAGCCTATCATAATATTTATGATAAAACAAAATAAAGATAAAATAATACTTACAGAAAAGAAGAGCAGAATAGTAGTAGTTGTAATCAAAAGCAAACTGTTTATTAATAAAAACGAGAATATTACAAGAGTTGATGATTTTCGGTCTTTTTTTCAGTCTTTTTTTTTCAGTCTGCTAAACAAAGGAAATAAAAGCTCCTTATATAGGAGTGAGACATCGGATTTCAAATCCGGACTTCAAACACAAAATAAAAACAGTACAGACTAATAATAAAAAAGTACAAACAGGAACCACACTAATTTACAACAGTAGACGCACTAACAAATAAAATAAGATAGTGGATGGAATATATTCCATCGTACAATACTTTATTAAAGTAATATTCCTCTTTAGTCATATCCACTAAAGATTGTCTGCCATTGAGCCGAATAATGCGGGGAATCAGCATCTTCTTTTATAGTGCTTTGTCTTTATCTTTTGAGGTGGATCCAGTAGACCCAGTTTCCATCATGGTGGCTTTGAATGTTTCAAAAATATCATCAAAAGGAATATTGGGATCCTGTGCATCCTGTAAATCTTCAGAAATTGATTTTCCAGACATGTTATCATCATCAAATCTGGTTAATAAATCCTTTTTCATTGCATCCAAATATTCTTCGATCATTTTCTCCTTAGTCATGACCTCGGATTTCATTCGACATTTTCGAGCAATTTGCTCAAATGGTGAAGGTTGCTCAAACGAATTTTTAACAAAGTTATCCGTCTGATAAGTAGCAATGGTGTCCGTAATTAGTTCCAAAGTATCAATTCCAAACATTTGTTTGGTGTCTGGGTTTTCCTTTAACATTTTATCCCAGAATTTTGAATAAAAATTCCTTTTAAGACAGGGGATGTGAGTATCAGTATAAGATACTTCTGGCGACCATTTCCAAATCCAAGGAATAGAAAATTCAACAAAGTAATAGAAAGATGCTATTCCTGTTATACCAGAACTTTGTTGTTGCATTTGATTTAATTTAGGAGATAAATCAATCCATTCATCAAAATAGGTTTTATAAATTTCTGGTAAAATTTTTTGCGTAGTGCCATATTTGCCCCACCAATTTAGAAACCAATTTGGAATATCATGTTTATAGACTTCAGTACAAATTTTTATAAACCACGAATGTCGTTTTTTATTGTTTTCATAGAAGAAGACTTTATGAAAGGCTTCAACATAATCCCAATAATTATATTTAATCATCTGATGATTAGAAAAAGCAAATTCTTTTTCCTTAAGAGGTGATATGCCCCATTCAGTTGGAGTTATGACTCGCTTAATAATGATTTTACTAAAAGTAAAATTTTCCTTTTGTCCTAAAGGAAATCGCGTAATGTCGCATGAATTATTTATGAGTAATTGCTCATAATAATTTCGAGACTTATATGTCCCATAAGCACATGATGCAGTGTCAATATACCTGCTCATAATCTTCCAGGGTTCATTGGCCCATTTTAGATCAATATCTTCAAGGAAAAATATGATTTCCTGAGAATCATTTTTGATAAAATTATGTGATTCTCCTTCATCGTTATTAACGATATTAGCATATGATGCTGTTGTTTCTGTGTCAGGGATATTACCCTCTCTCTGTTGTCTAAAAGCAAGGAATTCCTGATATAAAGGATCCTGCTCTTGAGATAAATTCCTGGCTATAAGCCTACGTGTTCCATGTTGAGCTATAATATGCTCTGGATTTTGTCCTCGGCCTCCTCGGCCACCCCTTCCTCTATAAGAGGAAGTTCCTCTAGAAGATTGACTCATACCTTTTGCTTAATAGTTTGAACTGCCTTGGTATGTTCATCAGTCCAAGGTTTAGGAACCTTTTTAAGTCTATCATATAGAATAGCTGAATCTTGAGTTAAATTCTTATAATAAGCAGAAATATAATTTAGACTTCCTAAAAATCTTTGTAATTGAGTCTTATCAATTATTTTATCTGGAAATTTAGAAGCAAATTCTATACTTCTCGAAATAGGAATTATATTTCCTTTATTAATATTATGGCCTAAGAATCTTATTTCAGTTTGAAATAAAGACATCTTTGGTTTAGATATAACTAAGCCGTTTTGAATAATAATTTTCTTAAACATATCTAAGTGTTTTATATGTAAATCAATTGTTTTAGAATATACTAAAATATCATCTATATAAACAATTATAAACTCACTATAAGGAGTAAAAATATCATTCATAATTTGTTGAAATTCAGAAGGTGCATTCTTCAAACCAAAGGGCATCACATTCCACTCATAATGTCCTATTGGAACATTAAAAGCAGTTTTATAAGTATCACTTTGATTGACTTGTATTTGCCAATATCCTGATTTCAGATCAAATTTTGAAAATATGAGAGAATCATATTTTGAAAATATGAGAGAATCATATAATCTATCTAATAAATCCTTTTTATTAGGGATTGGATGTCTTATCCATTTTAAGACTTTATTTAATGGTTTATAATTTATAACTAATCTTGGTACTCCACGTTCTTGTTCACTCTTTTTATTAACATAAAAAGCAGTACAAGACCAAGGAGATTTAGAAGGCGTAATTAACTTCTTGTGTAATAAGGATTCAATTTCCTTTTTACATAATTCTAAATATTCAGAGCTCATTTGACATGGTCGAGCTTTTGTAGGGATTAATTTTTCATTAAAATCATCCTCATAGGGTAAAGAGATAATATGCTTTTTTCGATTCCAAAAAGCATTGGGGTGATCACTACAAATCTCTAAAGAAAATTGTTGTGCTA
This sequence comes from Haberlea rhodopensis, assembly GCA_907163345.1. NCBI lineage: Eukaryota > Viridiplantae > Streptophyta > Magnoliopsida > Lamiales > Gesneriaceae > Haberlea > Haberlea rhodopensis. The sequence goes on along the minus strand of CAJQUN010000012.1, from coordinate 8,543,151 downwards.
TTAACTTAATTTTTTCCTGTAATCTAGGATTTTTTAACTGATCACTTATTGTGATTGTATTTATTTCAAATTTTAAAAATTGTAATTGGTAAATTTTATTTTGAATATGATCATGAATAATATTAATGTATCGTGGTGAAGGAGCATCTAAGAATTTTAGGAAAATAGTTTTTCCTTCAAAAGTACCACGAATACCTAAATTATCAATATAGGTAATTGGGTATAATTGAGTAATAAATGGAGATCCAAGTATTACTTGATTAGTAATATCTTTAGCTAACAAAAAGCTAGTTTTTATGCATGTTCGATTTATGCAAATAGAAACTTGAGGAAGTTTATATTGTATGTCCAACTTCTGTCCACCAGCATGGGATAAACTATTAGTTGTTTTGGTATAATATCTAGTAGGAATTAATCCTTCCTGAATAACATTTAAATCTGCACCACTATCAATAAGTGCTGTAAATGTTTTGGAAAAATGATTATCAATTAATAAAGTAATCTGAGTATACCATTTTTGAGCAACTAGAATTTCTAATGTTGCCAGAAAATCATGTTCAGGTGGTAACTGAAAATTGTCCTTATCAGGAAATTTTGGAGATGTAATTGGAGAACTAGAAATTTGATTATCTTCTAACTTCGAAATTCGGGTATCAAATATTCTATTTTCATGTTGAAGAAATTTAATTTCTTGTTTAAGATTATCAATCTCTATAAACAAATCATTAATTGATGTAGGAGTATCATTGAATTGTCTTTGTCTTAGAAGTTTATAAACTTCTGTCATGGAATAAGGATTATTAGAACTATCAATAATATTCCGAGGAATAGTATTGGAAGTGGAAGTGGAAGGTATATCTTCCATTTGATCAATTAATTTATATCTTAATTCAGGGTCTTTAACTAATTTAAGAAATTCTAATATATTGGTATTAGTTAAAGTACTTATATTTAAATCCTGAAATTGTGATAAAATTTTATAATGTAAATCATTTGATTCATCTGATATAGTCTTAATACAGGGTTGTCCTATAGAACAAGGTTTACAACAATCTGTTTCAGAATGACTAGATTCATTCTCTAAAACCTGAAGTTGTTTTGATTCATCTGAATCATTCGAATCATAAGATGAGTCTGATGAATAATCAGAACTATCAGAAGAGTGTACTAATATTGTATTAAGAGCATCCTTAATATTATCAGGAATATCTAAAGTATTAATTTTTTCTTTCATCTTGCATCTATTAGCATAATGACCTGTATGACCACATCTAAAACAAGTTATATTTTGTTTTTTAGGTATTTGAGTTGATTGTCTAAATTTTTTCCTTTCACTTTTGTGATCTAATCTTTTCTGAGAATATTTTCTCTTTTTCTTATAATAAGGTTTTTGAAAATTTTTCTCATTTTTGTATGTTTTATTTTTAGAATAAATCTTATTTTGTGATGGTATGTCCATACCAAATTGCTCACAAAATTGTCCTAATTGTTTTCGTTCAGACAAATTTTGTCTTTTAATTTGTTGATTTAATTTAATTTCATTACATAGGGCTAAACCTTCTTGGATACATGTGCCAATAAGTTTTCCATATGTATAGGAATCATAAGGGATATTAATATGATCCTTTCTAAGGTTCTTCCTAACTCTTTCAGCAAAGAGGTGAGGTAATCCATCAATAAATTTGGATTTCCAATGTGAACTATTACAATCTTGTAATTCCATAACTCTATTGAGAAATGTGTCTTTATACCATCTAAAATCAGTTAATGTTTTACATCTTAAATTCTGTAAAAGAGTTCGAATATTTTCATTTTGGTCAGAATATCTACCAGTAAAATGATCAATAATATTAACAACTAAAGTGTAGACAGCATTTTCTACAATGATGTTATTTTCTTGTTTAACTGTATTCAGGATTTCTTCTTTATTAGCTAGAGTTAAATAATTATCCCACCAACCTTTTAATTGGCCAGTAAATCCAGCAATAATCATATTAGCAATATTTTTATCCGTATTGCCATTACTTTTACAAATAGTGGAATACATAAGCATTCTATGAGCCAGATTATAAATCTGTTTGTCAGGATATCCATCAATATTCCATTCATAAATATGTTTACCACTATAACTATTATTTCCATTAAGGTCAGTTTCTTCATGGAGGGTATCCATTGGAGATGGCCTACTATAATAAAATAAGCTTTGAGTGGGTTTAGTGGCCCATCTATTTTTTAATTTATTTATTTGATCACCAATGACTTGTTTGTGATTGCCATGAGATAATTGATCCTGGAAATCAGTATCTAAAACTGAAATAGATAATTTCAAATCTTTAAATTTATTTTCTAAAAATTGTTCAAAATCTCCCATTGATTTTAATTTAAAATCCTTGATTTCAGGGGGAGGTTGGATATTTGGAGTGGTTAATATTATATCCGATGGTGGTGTCATTCCAACTAAAGGTTGAATGTGTGCAATTTTTGTACTAATATTCTCAATTCTATTATGTAATAGATTAATTTGTTCTCCTAAAATAACTAGGAAAAGATTTGTGTAATTTTGTTGTTTTAATAATTTATTAATATGTTGACATGTGAGTTGTAAAGTCTCATTTTCTAATAATTTTGAAAATGCTGAAAAATTAAGAATTGTTCCTTCCTTTTCAATTTCAAAAGGTTGTTGAGGAGGATATAAATTTGTCAAAATATTACCATTCGAAAGTTTATAAGTCCTTTCTAATACTTGAATATAGGGTTCAACATATGTTGATATAAACCATGATATAAAAGGTATGCAAGCATTTTGTTCAGAACAAAATTTATAAAATTCATTTTGTAACAAAGTTCTTTTGTCTTTTGAAATATTGTCAAAAAACCATTTTCTAAATTGTTCCCATTTAGGTTGATTAAATTCATTTTTTATTTTCTGCCTGGCAGTGGATCCAGGACTAAAATCTATTTTGGGTGTATTATTCATAAAGATGAAAAATTCATTTCTGATTCAGTTATTTCTGATTCTTTTAATCCTCTGACAATATTGTCTGGATTAATGTATAATTTACTTATTCTTTCATATTGTAAATTATCAGGTAAATTCGGAACTGCAGATGTTGAAGCTCTATGTGGAGAATTATTTTCCTCCATTGGAGAGATATGAGAAAAAGATGAATATGACTTAGATGATTTAGATCTTAAAGATCTAGGTATTGATTGTAATAATTTTTGTTGATTATTTGGTTCAAATTGTAGTTGAATTGAACCATCATTTGTTTGTATAACATCAACTAAATTGTTTTGAATTCTGGTTTGAACAGGAATTGCATGTTCAATTGTCCAGTTATCAGGGAAAACAATTTCGTCCCATTTAATAGCTCTACGTGTTGTAATGTTAGATCTACTAAAATTAGTTTCAATTAATATTGTTTCATTAATGGGTTTATCCATTCTCCTACATGAGCCATTCGAGACCTCCTATGAATTTATCATGAACCTAGGACTTCTACAGAATACAAAAACCGTCAATCCTTGAACTATAACAGTACAAAAACGCCCTAATCGACACACCTCGTCATAAGCGGGCAATAGTACAATAGTTCTTAAATGCCAGTTTTACTATTCCAACCTAGAATGATTTATTCATAAGATACATAAGGACCAATTCAAGGCATAAGTAAGTAAATGAGATTTAAGTTAACACAAATAATTATTTAGCCTATCATAATATTTATGATAAAACAAAATAAAGATAAAATAATACTTACAGAAAAGAAGAGCAGAATAACAGAAGTTGTAACCAAAAGCAAACTGTTTATTAATATGCCCTCTCTCTGTTGTCTAAAAGCAAGGAATTCCTGATATAAAGGATCCTGCTCTTGAGATAAATTCCTGGCTATAAGCCTACGTGTTCCATGTTGAGCTATAATATGCTCTGGATTTTGTCCTCGGCCTCCTCGGCCACCCCTTCCTCTATAAGAGGAAGTTCCTCTAGAAGATTGACTCATACCTGAAAATATTTCAAGCATTTAAATATTCACGAGTCAAGAAGTCTGGAAGAGAATTTTCTTCACCTTTTTTATATATGATATCGAAATCAAATGGAGCTAAATGAGCTTGCCAACGAGCAAACATTTGTTTAGAAACATCATGTTTAAAATCTTTAGTAAACATAAATTTGGCTGACTTACAATCTGTTTTAATTATAAATTTCTGATTATATAAATCATCTTGAAATTTTAAGATACATTTAACAATTGCAAGAACTTCTTTTGCTATAGTTGCATAATTTTTCTGACTGTCATTCCATTTGCCAGAATAAAATCTAATTAGAAATTCATTTTTTGAAATAGGATCTATTTGTTTCAATATACCTCCATAACCAATATCAGAGGCATCTGTCTCAATAATTTTATTCCAATTTGGATTTGCTATCATTAAACATGGTAAGTATTTTACCTTTTGCTTAATAGTTTGAACTGCCTTGGTATGTTCATCAGTCCAAGGTTTAGGAACCTTTTTAAGTCTATCATATAGAATAGCTGAATCTTGAGTTAAATTCTTATAATAAGCAGAAATATAATTTAGACTTCCTAAAAATCTTTGTAATTGAGTCTTATCAATTATTTTATCTGGAAATTTAGAAGCAAATTCTATACTTCGCGAAATAGGAATTATATTTCCTTTATTAATATTATGGCCTAAGAATCTTATTTCAGTTTGAAATAAAGACATCTTTGGTTTAGATATAACTAAGCCGTTTTGAATAATAATTTTCTTAAACATATCTAAGTGTTTTATATGTAAATCAATTGTTTTAGAATATACTAAAATATCATCTATATAAACAATTATAAACTCACTATAAGGAGTAAAAATATCATTCATAATTTGTTGAAATTCAGAAGGTGCATTCTTCAAACCAAAGGGCATCACATTCCACTCATAATGTCCTATTGGAACATTAAAAGCAATTTTATAAGTATCACTTTGATTGACTTGTATTTGCCAATATCCTGATTTCAGATCAAATTTTGAAAATATGAGAGAATCATATAATCTATCTAATAAATCCTTTTTATTAGGGATTGGATGTCTTATCCATTTTAAGACTTTATTTAATGGTTTATAATTTATAACTAATCTTGGTACTCCACGTTCTTGTTCACTCTTTTTATTAACATAAAAAGCAGTACAAGACCAAGGAGATTTAGAAGGCGTAATTAACTTCTTGTGTAATAAGGATTCAATTTCCTTTTTACATAATTCTAAATATTCAGAGCTCATTTGACATGGTCGAGCTTTTGTAGGGATTAATTTTTCATTAAAATCATCCTCATAGGGTAAAGAGATAATATGCTTTTTTCGATTCCAAAAAGCATTGGGGTGATCACTACAAATCTCTAAAGAAAATTGTTGTGCTATTAACTTAATTTTTTCCTGTAATCTAGGATTTTTTAACTGATCACTTATTGTGATTGTATTTATTTCAAATTTTAAAAATTGTAATTGGTAAATTTTATTTTGAATATGATCATGAATAATATTAATGTATCGTGGTGAAGGAGCATCTAAGAATTTTAGGAAAATAGTTTTTCCTTCAAAAGTACCACGAATACCTAAATTATCAATATAGGTAATTGGGTATAATTGAGTAATAAATGGAGATCCAAGTATTACTTGATTAGTAATATCTTTAGCTAACAAAAAGCTAGTTTTTATGCATGTTCGATTTATGCAAATAGAAACTTGAGGAAGTTTATATTGGATATCCAATTTCTGTCCACCAGCATGGGATAAACTATTAGTTGTTTTGGTATAATATCTAGTAGGAATTAATCCTTCCTGAATAACATTTAAATCTGCACCACTATCAATAAGTGCCGTAAATGTTTTGGAAAAATGATTATCAATTAATAAAGTAATCTGAGTATACCATTTTTGAGCAACTAGAATTTCTAATGTTGCCAGAAAATCATGTTCAGATGGTAACTGAAAATTGTCCTTATCAGGAAATTTTGGAGATGTAATTGGAGAACTAGAAATTTGATTATCTTCTAATTTAGAAATTCGAGTATCAAATAATTTATTTTCATGTTGAAGAAATTTAATTTCTTGTTTAAGATTATCAATCTCTATAAACAAATCATTAATTGAAGTAGGGGTATCATTTGTTTGTTTTTGTCTTAGAAGCTTATAAACTTCTGTCATGGAATAAGGATTAGTGGAACTATCAATAATATTCCGAGGAATAGTATTGGAAGTGGAAGTGGAAGGTATATCTTCCATTTGATCAATTAATTTATATCTTAATTCAGGGTCTTTAACTAATTTAAGAAATTCTAATATATTGGTATTAGTTAAAGTACTTATATTTAAATCCTGAAATTGTGATAAAATTTTATAATGTAAATCATTTGATTCATCTGATATAGTCTTAATACAGGGTTGTCCTATAGAACAAGGTTTACAACAATCTGTTTCAGAATGACTAGATTCATTCTCTAAAACCTGAAGTTGTTTTGATTCATCTGAATCATTCGAATCATAAGATGAGTCTGATGAATAATCAGAACTATCAGAAGAGTGTACTAATATTGTATTAAGAGCATCCTTAATATTATCAGGAATATCTAAAGTATTAATTTTTTCTTTCATCTTGCATCTATTAGCATAATGACCTGTATGACCACATCTAAAACAAGTTATATTTTGTTTTTTAGGTATTTGAGTGGATTGTCTAAATTTTTTCCTTTCACTTTTGTGATCTAATCTTTTCTGAGAATATTTTCTCTTTTTCTTATAATAAGGTTTTTGAAAATTTTTCTCATTTTTGTATGTTTTATTTTTAGAATAAATCTTATTTTGTGATGGTATATCCATACCAAATTGCTCACAAAATTGTCCTAATTGTTTTCGTTCAGACAAATTTTGTCTTTTAATTTGTTGATTTAATTTAATTTCATTGCATAGGGCTAATCCTTCTTGGATACATGTGCCAATAAGTTTTCCATATGTATAGGAATCATAAGGAATATTTATATGATCCTTTCTAAGATTCTTCCTAACTCTTTCAGCAAAGAGGTGAGGTAATCCATCAATAAATTTGGATTTCCAATGTGAACTATTACAATCTTGTAATTCCATAACTCTATTGAGAAATGTGTCTTTATACCATCTAAAATCAGTTAATGTTTTACATCTTAAATTCTGTAAAAGAGTTCGAATATTTTCATTTTGGTCAGAATATCTACCAGTAAAATGATCAATAATATTAACAACTAAAGTGTAGACAGAATTTTCTACAATGATGTTATTTTCTTGTTTAACTGTATTCATGATTTCTTCTTTATTAGCTAGAGTTAAATAATTATCCCACCAGCCTTTTAATTGGCCAGTAAATCCAGCAATAATCATATTAGCAATATTTTTATCGGCATTTCCATTACTTTTACAAATAGTGGAATACATAAGCATTCTATGAGCCAGATTATAAATCTGTTTGTCAGGATATCCATCAATATTCCATTCATAAATATGTTTACCACTATAACTATTATTTCCATTAAGGTCAGTTTCTTCATGGAGGGTATCCATTGGAGATGGCCTACTATAATAAAATAAGCTTTGAGTGGGTTTAGTGGCCCATCTATTTTTTAATTTATTTATTTGATCACCAATGACTTGTTTGTGATTGCCATGAGATAATTGATCCTGGAAATCAGTATCTAAAACTGAAATAGATAATTTCAAATCTTTAAATTTATTTTTTAAAAATTGTTCAAAATCTCCCATTGATTTTAATTTAAAATCCTTGATTTCAGGGGGAGGTTGGATATTTGGAGTGGTTAATATTATATCCGATGGTGGTGTCATTCCAACTAAAGGTTGAATGTGTGCAATTTTTGTACTAATATTCTCAATTCTATTATGTAATAGATTAATTTGTTCTCCTAAAATAACTAGGAAAAGATTTGTGTAATTTTGTTGTTTTAATAATTTATTAATATGTTGACATGTGAGTTGTAAAGTCTCATTTTCTAACAATTTTGAAAATGCTGAAAAATTAAGAATCGTTCCTTCCTTTTCAATTTCAAAAGGTTGTTGAGGAGGATATAAATTTGTCAAAATATTACCATTCGAAAGTTTATAAGTCCTTTCTAATACTTGAATATAGGGTTCAACATATGTTGATATAAACCATGATATAAAAGGTATGCAAGCATTTTGTTCAGAACAAAATTTATAAAATTCATTTTGTAACAAAGTTCTTTTGTCTTTTGAAATATTGTCAAAAAACCATTTCCTAAATTGTTCCCATTTAGGTTGATTAAATTCATTTTTTATTTTCTGCCTGGCACTGGATCCAGGACTAAAATCTATTTTGGGTGTATTATTCATAAAGATGAAAAATTCATTTCTGATTCAGTTATTTCTGATTCTTTTAATCCTCTGACAATATGTCTGGATTAATGTATAATTTACTTATTCTTTCATATTGTAAATTATCAGGTAAATTCGGAACTGCAGATGTTGAAGCTCTATGTGGAGAATATTTTTCCTCCATTGGAGAGATATGAGAAAAGATGAATATGACTTAGATGATTTAGATCTTAAAGATCTAGGTATTGATTGTAATAATTTTTGTTGATTATTTGGTTCAAATTGTAGTTGAATTGAACCATCATTTGTTTGTTATAACATCAACTAAATTGTTTTGAATTCTGGTTTTTGAACAGGAATTGCATGTTCAATTGTCCAGTTACAGGGGAAAACCAATTTCATCCATTTCTAATTAGCTCTTCGTGTTGTAATGTTCGGATCGCCTAAAATTAGTTTTCAATCAATAACGAATGGTATGAGCCATCTAGGTATTAAGTAAGTAGAAGATGATGAGAGTTAACACAAGTAGCCTTATGCAAATGAATTTCAACCTTGTTAAGAAACAAAATACTGTTAAGAACAGTATGGTACAAGAATATGATGTACCCCAGAATTTAGAATCATTAAATCGATGGACAATTCCTAAAATTGAACCTAAACTTATATATAAGTTAGGAGCTTTTGAAAGATTAGGAATTAAACAAATTGTTAAAACTACTGAAGAAGCAGTATCATTAAATAATGATGAAATGGTTTTAAAATTACTTAGTGAAAAGGATATTTTACCTTATATCGAAACTCATAAATTTCTTCACATTGGTTTAGTGCAAATTGCTTTTTAAACCTTTAACTTTAGAAGGATTACCAGAAGCTTTATAGCAGCTTTAAGAGATGGAAGAAATTTAAATTGGAAACAATCTTTGATTGGAATTATTCAATCTAGTTTGGCTCATGGCCCTGTTTATTTTGATGTTTATCCAAATTTACAATTATCATTATCTGATATTAATATATTAGATGCTTTAACATTAAATGTTAAAACTCATGGTTATAATTATGCTCCAGGAACAGAAATAATTTGTATCTGTTATCGTATTTATTTTAAACCTTTGCATACATTAAATCCTCAATGTAGGAGAATGGATAAACCCATTAATGAAACAATATTAATTGAAACTAATTTTAGTAGATCTAACATTACAACACGTAGAGCTATTAAATGGGACGAAATTGTTTTCCCTGATAACTGGACAATTGAACATGCAATTCCTGTTCAAACCAGAATTCAAAACAATTTAGTTGATGTTATACAAACAAATGATGGTTCAATTCAACTACAATTTGAACCAAATAATGGTTCAATTCAACTACAATTTGAACCAAATAATCAACAAAAATTATTACAATCAATACCTAGATCTTTAAGATCTAAATCATCTAAGTCATATTCATCTTTTTCTCATATCTCTCCAATGGAGGAAAATAATTCTCCACATAGAGCTTCAACATCTGCAGTTCCGAATTTACCTGATAATTTACAATATGAAAGAATAAGTAAATTATACATTAATCCAGACAATATTGTCAGAGGATTAAAAGAATCAGAAATAACTGAATCAGAAATGAATTTTTCATCTTTATGAATAATACACCCAAAATAGATTTTAGTCCTGGATCCACTGCCAGGCAGAAAATAAAAAATGAATTTAATCAACCTAAATGGGAACAATTTAGAAAATGGTTTTTTGACAATATTTCAAAAGACAAAAGAACTTTGTTACAAAATGAATTTTATAAATTTTGTTCTGAACAAAATGCTTGCATACCTTTTATATCATGGTTTATATCAACATATGTTGAACCCTATATTCAAGTATTAGAAAGGACTTATAAACTTTCGAATGGTAATATTTTGACAAATTTATATCCTCCTCAACAACCTTTTGAAATTGAAAAGGAAGGAACGATTCTTAATTTTTCAGCATTTTCAAAATTGTTAGAAAATGAGACTTTACAACTCACATGTCAACATATTAATAAATTATTAAAACAACAAAATTACACAAATCTTTTCCTAGTTATTTTAGGAGAACAAATTAATCTATTACATAATAGAATTGAGAATATTAGTACAAAAATTGCACACATTCAACCTTTAGTTGGAATGACACCACCATCGGATATAATATTAACCACTCCAAATATCCAACCTCCCCCTGAAATCAAGGATTTTAAATTAAAATCAATGGGAGATTTTGAACAATTTTTAGAAAATAAATTTAAAGATTTGAAATTATCTATTTCAGTTTTAGATACTGATTTCCAGGATCAATTATCTCATGGCAATCACAAACAAGTCATTGGTGATCAAATAAATAAATTAAAAAATAGATGGGCCACTAAACCCACTCAAAGCTTATTTTATTATAGTAGGCCATCTCCAATGGATACCCTCCATGAAGAAACTGACCTTAATGGAAATAATAGTTATAGTGGTAAACATATTTATGAATGGAATATTGATGGATATCCTGACAAACAGATTTATAATCTGGCTCATAGAATGCTTATGTATTCCACTATTTGTAAAAGTAATGGCAATACGGATAAAAATATTGCTAATATGATTATTGCTGGATTTACTGGCCAATTAAAAGGTTGGTGGGATAATTATTTAACTCTAGCTAATAAAGAAGAAATCCTGAATACAGTTAAACAAGAACATAACATCATTGTAGAAAATGCTGTCTACACTTTAGTTGTAAATATTATTGATCATTTTACTGGTAGATATTCTGACCAAAATGAAAATATTCGAACTCTTTTACAGAATTTAAGATGTAAAACATTAACTGATTTTAGATGGTATAAAGACACATTTCTCAATAGAGTTATGGAATTACAAGATTGTAATAGTTCACATTGGAAATCCAAATTTATTGATGGATTACCTCACCTCTTTGCTGAAAGAGTTAGGAAGAATCTTAGAAAGGATCATATTAATATCCCTTATGATTCCTATACATATGGAAAACTTATTGGCACATGTATCCAAGAAGGATTAGCCCTATGTAATGAAATTAAATTAAATCAACAAATTAAAAGACAAAATTTGTCTGAACGAAAACAATTAGGACAATTTTGTGAGCAATTTGGTATGGATATACCATCACAAAATAAGATTTATTCTAAAAATAAAACATACAAAAATGAGAAAAATTTTCAAAAACCTTATTATAAGAAAAAGAGAAAATATTCTCAGAAAAGATTAGATCACAAAAGTGAAAGGAAAAAATTTAGACAATCAACTCAAATACCTAAAAAACAAAATATAACTTGTTTTAGATGTGGTCATACAGGTCATTATGCTAATAGATGCAAGATGAAAGAAAAAATTAATACTTTAGATATTCCTGATAATATTAAGGATGCTCTTAATACAATATTAGTACACTCTTCTGATAGTTCTGATTATTCATCAGACTCATCTTATGATTCGAATGATTCAGATGAATCAAAACAACTTCAGGTTTTAGAGAATGAATCTAGTCATTCTGAAACAGATTGTTGTAAACCTTGTTCTATAGGACAACCCTGTATTAAGACTATATCAGATGAATCAAATGATTTACATTATAAAATTTTATCACAATTTCAGGATTTAAATATAAGTACTTTAACTAATACCAATATATTAGAATTTCTTAAATTAGTTAAAGACCCTGAATTAAGATATAAATTAATTGATCAAATGGAAGATATACCTTCCACTTCCACTTCCAATACTATTCCTCGGAATATTATTGATAGTTCTACTAATCCTTATTCCATGACAGAAGTTTATAAGCTTCTAAGACAAAAACAAACAAATGATACCCCTACTTCAATTAATGATTTGTTTATAGAGATTGATAATCTTAAACAAGAAATTAAATTTCTTCAACATGAAAATAAATTATTTGATACTCGAATTTCTAAATTAGAAGATAATCAAATTTCTAGTTCTCCAATTACATCTCCAAAATTTCCTGAGAAGGACAATTTCCAGTTACCACCTGAACATGATTTTCTGGCAACATTAGAAATTCTAGTTGCTCAAAAATGGTATACTCAGATTACTTTATTAATTAATAATCATTTTTCCAAAACATTTACAGCACTTATTGATAGTGGTGCAGATTTAAATGTTATTCAGGAAGGATTAATTCCTACTAGATATTATACCAAAACAACTAATAGTTTATCCCATGCTGGTGGACAGAAGTTGGACATACAATATAAACTTCCTCAAGTTTCTATTTGCATAAATCGAACATGCATAAAAACTAGCTTTTTGTTAGCTAAAGATATTACTAATCAAGTAATACTTGGATCTCCATTTATTACTCAATTATACCCAATTACCTATATTGATAATTTAGGTATTCGTGGTACTTTTGAAGGAAAAACTATTTTCCTAAAATTCTTAGATGCTCCTTCACCACGATACATTAATATTATTCATGATCATATTCAAAATAAAATTTACCAATTACAATTTTTAAAATTTGAAATAAATACAATCACAATAAGTGATCAGTTAAAAAATCCTAGATTACAGGAAAAAATTAAGTTAATAGCACAACAATTTTCTTTAGAGATTTGTAGTGATCACCCCAATGCTTTTTGGAATCGAAAAAAGCATATTATCTCTTTACCCTATGAGGATGATTTTAATGACAAATTAATCCCTACAAAAGCTCGACCATGTCAAATGAGCTCTGAATATTTAGAATTATGTAAAAAGGAAATTGAATCCTTATTACACAAGAAGTTAATTACGCCTTCTAAATCTCCTTGGTCTTGTACTGCTTTTTATGTTAATAAAAAGAGTGAACAAGAACGTGGAGTACCAAGATTAGTTATAAATTATAAACCATTAAATAAAGTCTTAAAATGGATAAGACATCCAATCCCTAATAAAAAGGATTTATTAGATAGATTATATGATTCTCTCATATTTTCAAAATTTGATCTGAAATCAGGATATTGGCAAATACAAGTCAATCAAAGTGATACTTATAAAACTGCTTTTAATGTTCCAATAGGACATTATGAGTGGAATGTGATGCCCTTTGGTTTGAAGAATGCACCTTCTGAATTTCAACAAATTATGAATGATATTTTTACTCCTTATAGTGAGTTTATAATTGTTTATATAGATGATATTTTAGTATATTCTAAAACAATTGATTTACATATAAAACACTTAGATATGTTTAAGAAAATTATTATTCAAAACGGCTTAGTTATATCTAAACCAAAGATGTCTTTATTTCAAACTGAAATAAGATTCTTAGGCCATAATATTAATAAAGGAAATATAATTCCTATTTCGCGAAGTATAGAATTTGCTTCTAAATTTCCAGATAAAATAATTGATAAGACTCAATTACAAAGATTTTTAGGAAGTCTAAATTATATTTCTGCTTATTATAAGAATTTAACTCAAGATTCAGCTATTCTATATGATCGACTTAAAAAGGTTCCTAAACCTTGGACTGATGAACATACCAAGGCAGTTCAAACTATTAAGCAAAAGGTAAAATACTTACCATGTTTAATGATAGCAAATCCAAATTGGAATAAAATTATTGAGACAGATGCCTCTGATATTGGTTATGGAGGTATATTGAAACAAATAGATCCTATTTCAAAAAATGAATTTCTAATTAGATTTTATTCTGGCAAATGGAATGACAGTCAGAAAAATTATGCAACTATAGCAAAAGAAGTTCTTGCAATTGTTAAATGTATCTTAAAATTTCAAGATGATTTATATCATCAGAAATTTATAATTAAAACAGATTGTAAGTCAGCCAAATTTATGTTTACTAAAGATTTAATGTATGCAAAGGTTTAAAATAAATACGATAACAGATACAAATTATTTCTGTTCCTGGAGCATAATTATAACCATGAGTTTTAACATTTAATGTTAAAGCATCTAATATATTAATATCAGATAATGATAATTGTAAATTTGGATAAACATCAAAATAAACAGGGCCATGAGCCAAACTAGATTGAATAATTCCAATCAAAGATTGTTTCCAATTTAAATTTCTTCCATCTCTTAAAGCTGCTATAAAGCTTTCTGGTAATCCTTCTAAAGTTAAAGGTTTAAAAGCAATTTGCACTAAACCAATGTGAAGAAATTTATGAGTTTCGATATAAGGTAAAATATCCTTTTCACTAAGTAATTTTAAAACCATTTCATCATTATTTAATGATACTGCTTCTTCAGTAGTTTTAACAATTTGTTTAATTCCTAATCTTTCAAAAGCTCCTAACTTATATATAAGTTTAGGTTCAATTTTAGGAATTGTCCATCGATTTAATGATTCTAAATTCTGGGGTACATCATATTCTTGTACCATACTGTTCTTAACAGTATTTTGTTTCTTAACAAGGTTGAAATTCATTTGCATAAGGCTACTTGTGTTAACTCTCATCATCTTCTACTTAACTTAATACCTAATTGGCTCTGATACCATTCGAGACCTCCTATGAATTCATCATGAACCTAGGACTTCTACAGAATACAAAAACCGTCAATCCTTGAACTATAACAGTACAAAAACGCCCTAATCGACACACCTCGTCATAAGCGGGCAATAGTACAATAGTTCTTAAATGCCAGTTTTACTATTCCAACCTAGAATGATTTATTCATAAGATACATAAGGACCAATTCAAGGCATAAGTAAGTAAATGAGATTTAAGTTAACACAAATAATTATTTAGCCTATCATAATATTTATGATAAAACAAAGTTGCAGTATAAAAATCTGTATGGAAAAACTAAGAAACCAGTCGTATAATAAATGTAGCGATCTCTTGTATGCTGAATTTTGCACTTAAACACATAGATGAACAAAGCCAAGTGCGGCCATGGTCATTGCATGTTACACAACCCATGTGATGAAAGCATGCAACACAGCCAAACAAGGCTGAGCTATTTGCCCAGTGTGTGAGGTACGATTTTTGGCTCTTTATCATAAATTTCACTTATTTTGTGTGAAGGATGAGATATTAGTAGAGCTTGATATATTATATTCAATACAATGGGGATAAAAGTAGAATTGTGGTCCGATCTTCTATTTTCTTAATAGAAAGTGGAAATGCAAACATTTTCCGGTGACAAAAGAATTGTGGTCCGGGTTATGTTATCTTTGAAAAGGGAGAAAAAGGTTTTTTAATCCCACATCGTATATGATTATGATTTCAAGTACTTTTAATCATTAAATCAAGATTTTTATTTCAGTACCAATCATGCGGGCAGCAATTGCATGGAAAATCAGATGTTTCCTTGATCAAAACATAATTCGTCGTCGTCATCATCACACGAACTAATGGACACATGTCGTATTGATCCATTGAACTGAAAGTTATATTCACAAATCATTGAAATCATGTACGACTATCCTATAAACATGTGCACTAAGATAACATCCTATCCCTCACTAATCCAAACAGATTACCCAAAGAACAGGTGGGGTTTTATGTACCCCCAAAAGTTTTGATGTTTATTGAGCAAAACTAAAAAGGGGGTGTACATCTAAAGAGTTTGTGATTGTAAAGAAAAGGGATTGCCAGGAATTTAGAGGAGATAAAACTTGTATATTTTTCTAAAAACAATATAACCAACGAAACCATTCTTAAAAATTAAGAACGACCAAACCGCATCGTGATATCCGATGCATTGTTACCTTAATACCAAACAGTAATACCCGTGACCAATCAAGAAAAGGGATTGCCAAGAATTTAGAGGAGATAAAACTTGTATATTTTTCTAAAAACAATATAACATTTGAAATTCAGGAGAATGGAGGATTGGGTCCGATAATAACAAATAGATATGGACCACTATGATGAATGGTGGAGTGACAGTATACCGGCAGATGGAAGAAAGGAAACACCCTGTAACTCAACTACGTGCTATAATTACAACCATTTAATTTGTATCCCTTTCTTATAGCAACAGATGAGAGTGTCTCAAGGTGGGGGCATTTTTCCTTTTCCTCCCCACATTGTCTCTCTGTGTCTGTCTCTGTACCTGTAAATTTATGCAACACAGTAACAGTACAGTACACAAGCCCTTTATATTTCAATCAATTCTCTAAATAAGTTAATAAATAAAAAAATGCAACACCTCTCGCTTTATATTTTGCCAACCAACAGTCTGATAAACAATCACGTTTTGCTTTGGTTCTTTCTGTAATTCTAATAATGGTAACTATTATTTTGAAAATTAGTGTCAGAACAACACATGCTTCCAGCTCAATACGTTGCCCCATTTGGCATGGTTGGTTTCCCAATATATCGATTCTAGGTTTGAGTCACACTGGATTCCGGTTGCATTTATGTTATCCTCATCCTATACACAAATAGTAACATGACTCTACTTTTATAGTAGCATCAATGTAATCTTGATTCCTATGCATGTTTGTGTAACAATATTAATTACATATCTATGCTACTACTGTTATATTTTTAGGAGTTCATCCGTAAAAATGATAATGAGAATGAGATTGATGTAGGTAGGTATAGTAATAATATCACGAAAGACAAGTGGGGTTCACCAATAGCTTATAACTTATCCTCTTATTTTGGATGAAAAATTGACAAAATTCTTGAAGGAAGTTTGTCCAAATCACATGTTGCGTCCACTGAAAAATTATACAAATGCACTGTTTTTTTTCGCAGAGTGGTAGCAGAATTTATGCACCACAGTATGCAATGTTTCTGTATGCCCAACATCTTTTGCAAAGGCAACGGGGATCGTTCATGCCTGTACAATAATAATAATAATAATAATAATAATAATAGTAATAATTTGAAATCTTGCCAAGAATTTGATCTTAAACAAAAAAAATTTATTCTTCCCGCATAATTAGAAGTTGCAGATTTATAGGAATTTATTCCAAAGCGTAGATGCAAATAAAAGAGAAAGGGAATGTTGATAAAGTGGCGTTACATAAAAATCAAAAAATGCCTTCTCAAAGACTAAGCGTATTAGATAAAGGATTTGGCAAGGTTTACATGCAATGGAATGAATGTAATATCATCGATTGCATTCATCAGATCACTCTCAAATTGCATGAGATTCCAGAGAACAACTGTTACGTCAGACATGGGAATCAACATTCTTAAATAGATGAAAGTTTCTTTTTTTTTTCCCTCAGGAATAAATCCCCTAAACTAACGGCTTATCTTAATAGTTAAATTAGTCTTGAGAATGATGTTAGAATCTAGAGCAGAAGATGATAAAATAACTGGCCGTATTTGTTGTGTCATAAAAACCAATACATATAAGATGTGTTATAGAAGATTATTTCTTATTCTTAAGTTTGGGTGGCCTGAATATGAATGTTTTCAGTGGCACAGATGGATTCAAAGTCCTTTATGAATAACCAGGCAGTTCAGATGCCTGAATTGCAACCACTTCCCAGTAAAGAAGAATATGATCTCTAATGTTTCCACCCAACTTTTATTAGCTACAAGTTTAGAAACAGTAGTGAACTATGCATCAGCTTCATATTAGTCACCTCAAAATATTTGCAGGATTTAACTATGCATCAACTTCATATTAGTCACGTTAAGCCAGTCATCATTGACAAGATTCTAAATTGACTTATAAAGGTCAAGAACCTGTTTGAACAGAACTAATTGCATATAAAGCGTTATTGCAGTGCTTTTTCCTGACTAAAGCATATTGAAACACAATTCACATCTCAAACCAAGTCAAACAAATCAAAAGCACAACGTTGTAAGCCAATACAACAATCCAGCCCAATTAGTTGAATAGTGGGGTGGGCTTAAAAGTGAGAGCCCAAACAAAGTTCAATTCTTATTATTATTCTTTGATACTATTATTAAAGTTTAAAATAAAGTAATTAGCCAACGACTAAAATTTCATATATCATGACGGAAATCAATTTTGCTAAATAAAAAGTTTGGACTCCAAAGTTTTTTTTCTAAGATAATAACTACAAGGAACGAATAAATTATATGTTTAATTAACAAATTATTTCAAAGCAAAAAAGTTTGTCAAGGCAGTGGACTAATTAAATGCTCCGCTTACTCCAATTTTTTTATTCAATTTTACATTGAACATTTCGTATCAGTGTTTCGCTTTAGACAACACTCCATTTTAGTTTCTGGATAGATGACATAGAGAGACAGTAATATACAATTGTTAAGCCAAATATGAATACTGGTTTTTCTAGCACCGGGCCCAATGATCGTAAGTTAGGTATACGTAACATTAAAAGAAGCACATGTGAATGATTCAAATATAATACACTTCGGCACTCTATTGTGCATAGCGGATGCTGTAAATGGTACGCCTGGACCTTTTCTTTTTATGAAAAGCACATGATAATCTTGCAGCTGGTGTAGTTGGGGCCAACTCAACCTATTTTGGAGCACTTCCAAAAATCGCAAACAACACCAGAAGCAAGACTATGTCCACAAAACAACCCAACATAAGAACTACCATAAAAAAACCTAGACACGTAAAATAGGAAACGAAAAGTCCTAAAAATGCATAACATAAAGCAACAACAATAACCAAAACTCGAAGCCAAAAACCAAACTAAAAAACATCAAGTAACAGACCAGATATATTATTATTATATTTCCGTTGCGTTTGGGTCTGGCGCTGGGGACGAAAATCCAACAATGGTATCAGAGCCAGGTTGCGCTTTGATTTATGTATTTGATAACTGATTTTATTAGATTGTTTCCCATTAATACTAATCGTGTTTGAATTTGAATTTTGAAACTTCGGAGTCCGAAAAATATAGAAATTGATTTAAAAAGGTTTTACGATGCCTAAAATCGACCATGCTGGAAACTGTTTCCGACATATGATAGACACTTCCGAGAAGGGCATGTGGCTGGCAGATGGCGGGCAAGGCTTGCAGGGCGACGCACGTGGCGGAGAATCGTTCTCCGCCACCGTGCGCAGCCGGCAAAGGCATGCACGCCATGCTGTGCTCGCGTATCCACGGTTGTCATGCGTGCGCTGTAATCTTCTAGTCTTTGCGTCAAAGCCTCTGAATATGTCGCGAGAAGCTCCGTCTGCTGGACGACCATAAGGATGACGGGAGCGATGAAGTTGTCGTTGCGATTTCTCCTATTGCAAACGAGTTGAAGCAACGACGTCGCGAGATTGGAGTTCCAAACTTGCAATCGATCGCTGGATTCGATATTTGCGATCGTGTTTCTGTTGCTTCTGCAAGTGACTCCAAATGGCGGGGACGAGAAACTGGAGGCATCAGCCCATGATGCTGCGTCTGAAGGTGGCAGCGGCTGGCATAGGGTATCAGACTCAATTTCTGGGTTCAACCACCACGATTCGAAGGGACTGAATCTGGTGAGCAAGCGGATGAATGACAGGAGCATATTGAACATATTTTTTTTGCAGCCCCTTGTGCAAGAACTGCATGGCTGAGATTGGCAGAATTCCAACTATCTAAGAAAGCATCTTTATGGTGGAATTCCACGATATTGGAGGTAAGAGCTCAAGGGCATGCTATTGACTGGACTTTATTCAGAACTCGATTCTTGAATCGGTACTTTTCTGCTGCAGCTAGACAAATGAAGGAATATAAATCAGCTGAAACATGAGTAAGTATCTATAGAGATCCAGAGCAACTTTCGAGACCAACTGCTGAAAATCTGATACCACGAGGAGAGTTTTAAATCACGAGGGACTCCATCTTTTTCCAGCTTCAGCGGTAGGCGTACTGATTTGCGCCATTCGGGAGACAGCAGAAATGTTATGCAATCAAACCAAAGACTAGCACAATCAAGAGGAACTGGGGATATAGATGCTTTAAGTGTGGAGGACCTCATCATATTAGGGATTGTCGGGCTTGTTATGATTGTGACATAGTGGGCCATATCGCATGGAACTGTACAAGGCATGGAGGACAACCAAATTTCAGGAATATGCATTTTATTATGATTCTTGGAAAATATTATGCGTTTTTGTGTTGTTTTTGTATGTTCTAGGAATAAAGATTGAAATGCATAAAAGTGGAGGATTTGAGCTAATTAACGATGAAAATGACCAAACCGAGCGAACATGTCGAAGAAGGACAACTTGAGTTTTATATATATAAAATTACTATTCATGCGATCGATAGCCGACGACAGAAAAACTTGGCGATCGATCACCGAGAAACGAAGATCGATCGCCAGATGCTGAAATTTCGAGATTATGTTTCCTATTTGAAGATTTTGTGCCCAAAAACATAATAACTCTTCCCCCATTATTTAAAGGAGCAAGTTGGATGAAAATTCAGACTTTTACACCATATTTCACCCTAGGAATAGCCTCCATTCACCCATCTACCTTCACCAACATCCACCTACATCCTTTCATCATATGATCTTTGGAACATCTCCAACAAGGAATTGAGGAGCACGATCGAGAGAGAATCAAGAGAATGAGCGAGGATCTACGAACGAAGTTGACATCAGTAGTTTTTCTATGTCTTTAACTCTTAGTCATGTTTTGTTTTGCTTTATAATTATGTTGAACTAAGTTTATTTATTGAGATTAGGCAATCGTTTGTATTGAACCTATGATTTGATGATTGAATTCTTATATTTCTTTGCGTGTGTGATATGTTTTTAATGCTTTTGAGGGTTTGGCCACCTTTGAATGATATTAGTATTGCGATTGAGATCAAAAGATAATATTGTGATATGGAACAAATAAATCATGCCGTGGGTTTCAGACAAGATCGAGAAATGAAGTCAAATACATGTGTGATAGCTATAGATATCTAGTAATCGAAAGCTAGAAGTTTTCACAAAGTTTCATTCAAATGCATGTGTGATAGCTATAGATAGTGACTTACTGCAATTTGATATTAGCTTTAAAACATCTCGAGAGAGTATATTAGATAATTTCGGAGAACTCATCACCTTAGAAGTATTTGGATATTCAATCGATAATTGTAGGGCATTGCATTGGTGAACCAAAGTCTCGATAATCTTCTATAGTGGATCTTTCTCGTTAACCTTGATTAGCTTGGTTGGATTAGTATTTTATTTTAATTAATTAGTTTAATTGTTTAATTCAATATCGTAGGTTAAATATAGTTTAAAGCGTCTTATTTGGTATTTGCTTGTTAGTTCATGTGGGTTCGACAGTCCGTATTCTTCCTATCTATACTAAAACTTGACAACCGTGCACTTGCGATATAATTACGCTATACTGAAAAATTATTGTTTAAATAAATCACGATCAAGTTTTTGCCACCGTTGCCGGGGACTAATTTTAGTAATATCATACGAGATTCTTTGACTGTAATTTAACCATTGTTTTTGTTTATTTATTTATTCGGAAAAAAAATTTATTTTATTTTGTTTTTGTTTTGTCTTCTTGCGAGGTACTTGTGATGTCCCATCAACAAGTCTTCACAAGCTTTGCCCAACAACCTTCAGAGCCATTCTATGCAGCGTGGGAGAGATTCAACAATTTGGCAACCACTTTCCGATATCATAATTTTTGAACTATACTCTTGTGCAATTTTTCGACAATGAATTGGATGCAGAGACACAATGATAGGTATTTAGTGGAGCTTTGGCAACTATGAGTCACCTGTTTGATAGAGATGAAGACGGTGTGTTGCTCCTATTCAATGATACTGCGGACTTCAACCACCATTGGCATTGGGTTCCTTCATTGCACGGTTGGAGCCACCAATACCCGTCAGAGCCTCACTACCCTCATGATACACCCCAACCATTTGAACATCATGAAGAGATGAGAGATAGTTCTGTAGACGTCACGACTCATTTAGAGGATACCTTAATAAGATTCATGGCATCAACTGAGAAGATTTTAGAGAGCCAAACCAACTCGATGGGTCACCTGGAGCAGCAAATAACGGTCCTTATGGAAACAATTTCAATGAGTTGCCAAGAGGAAGAGACGAGAGCTACAAATCAAGAGGCGACGAATATAGTTGGGTTACATGATGATGATCACTCAACCAACCAAGTTTGGGGGAGTGATCCAAAAAATGTGGAAGATTTAAAGGAATGCGAGCCTCCTATAGTAATTGAGCCTACATTGGCGGAATTATCCGAGAAATTCCCATGTGAAGATGAGCCAAGTGTGAAGTTTGAGGATGTGCTGATTTTTGAGAATTTTGATATGAGTCTATCTATGGTGAAGTGTTCTATTCTATATGTTGATCCATTCTACCCATCGATGCCAACTTCACCATACTACGCCCTCCACGAGATGAAGCAAAGCCAAGAATCCTTCTCCCATGACTATCAATTCATAAAGAGTGTTGTTGGAGGGATGAGCTTACACTGTTCATACCTTGCCAAGCTTGAGGGCATACTGAATGAAGACTCATTTGTGGTATCATATGATACTTACTATGGGCAACATGTGCTCTTTGATGGTTGCTTCTGATGGTCAAGCTGACGATTAAAAATCTACGCTTCGTGGGAGACAACCCAAGCCATATCCTTTCTTTGTTTTCAGTTTTTACTTTTAGTTTTTATTATCTTCCGAGTCGATTATTATTAGTTGCATTCTTCTCTTGCTAGTACTCAGTTGGAGTGAGAAATCCCCACAGCAGCAGAACTTTCAATAGCAAATCTTCATCAACCCTCATGCAAGCATCTTGATCAAGGGAGTTTATGTTAGGATCGGTCCGGAGTGTTTAGAGGGGGGGGGGGTGAATGAACACTCCTTACAAAATTTATCCCTTGTGATTTCTTTCTGATTAGTGAAAGAAATCTGTTACTTAATCAACTCTTTGAACAGAACAGACCACTAATAAGTAAGTGCGGAAACGGTCTGCTCTTGTATAAGTAAGAACAGCTCGATGGCTAAGTGCAGAATGATAAGACACAGGATATGTTTCTGGAAGTTCGAAGGTGGTGTAATCCTTCTACGTCTCCCCTTCTTCCAATTAAGGAAGGTTTATACTAGAAGACTTTGATTTATACAATCCTGTTGTACAAACCCGATTCAGGCTGGATTTACCTCACTACCAGTCTGAAACTCCTAGTCACTCAACCTGCTCAGACACACTCTGTCTGACAGTTACAAAATGTTGCTCACTTCTATTTTTCAATACACAATGCGCACAGTGATCCTACAATGATCAAATGTTACAGAGTAATTGCGCTTAAATGAATAACTTCAGCTCTAAAGCTTCTGTACTTTGTAAGCGTGTGCTGTTTAGCTTTCTTGTATATTTTTCAATTGATCAGCGTGAGTTGTAGAGTCGAGAGTCCTTTGCATCTGTTTGTTGCATCCTTTTATAGTTGAAGGTGGCAACGGCATTGTTTCCCTTAATGTGCAGCTATGACTCTTTTTAGACTCTGAGGAAGCTACAGTCTTCTTCTTCAGGATACTTGCCGTTCTGGTATATGCTTTCGGCGACTGTCAGGTAAGCTCTTCTTTGTCTTCTTACCTATTATGGCAATCTTCAGTCTTTGGTCCTTTGTAGCATTAATTGCACCATTAAATGCTGCAATAAATATCCGTTGATGATTCGGACTGAGAAGCCATCCTTTATGTATCCTTGACTGCTCTGATCTGATAAAGGTTGAGATCGATCTGAAGCATCGATCTTGTCATTCTGGAAGCCATCGATCCGGTCTGATATGTACTATTCTTTATCAGTTTGCTCTGATATGTCCGATCGATCTGGTATGCCTAGTTTCCATCGATCCGGTCTGAAATGCTTTGCCATCTTGCTCTGTTGAGTCCGATTGATCTGGTCAATCTGATTTCTATCGATCCGGTCTGAACTGTTTTGTCATCTTTAAAATCTCATCGATAAGGTCCGGAACTAACAAATTCCCCCTTTTTGATGATGACAAAACCTAGCTTCTAAGTCTTTTTAATCAGTCTTGATAAGAGCTCAGAAGCGAATGCTTTTGGATCGATTACTTCTTTGTTCAAAATAAATGAACATCATTAAGTTTGATCGATTCAATCTTTTATTATTAAGCCTTTATTAAAGTTCAAAATAAATGAACAAGGACTTAATCAAAAGAAGGATTTTATTGATCATCAAGAAATCCTAAATACAGACAGTCTGACAAGTTAAAAGACTGCTATCTTCTTGAGCTTGGAGGCGGCTTGAAGTCTGTCTTCTTTTCCCCCTTTTTGTCAGCAGCAATCTCTTGAAGGAATTCAACAACTTGGGCTAGCTGCGCGCTGATAGCGTCAAGACGAACGTCTTGAGCGCGGAGGGAGTTAGAAACAGATGCTCTGACTTCAGTGGCTAACTCGACCTGCTCTTTCCTCAGACTGTTCTTGTAGGAGGCTTGTTGAGAAAACAGATCGTTGATGCCGCGCTGGAGGCTTCCGATACTGGCAGTCATTTTCTCTTTGAAAGAATTAAAGTCCAAAGTTGTGACTCTTTGACTTTGATGAACTTCGAGAATTCGTTGAGTTAATGACAGACAGTTATCAGAAAAGTGCTGGATAGTCCGTGCCAGGGATGGAGGTGCATCAGATAGCTGGCTGGGAGAGTGATCTGATGATGACACAGCAGGAGCATCTGCTTCAGCAATCGGCACGATGGAAGAAATGGCAGCTTGATGAATTTCGGATCGGGTCAGAGTGACCAGATCCGAAGAAAAACTATGAATGAATGCCAAATCTTCATCTGATGGTCCCGGAGGAGAGTGGGGACTGGAAGGTTCCTCATCTTGGAGAGCTGCAACCACTGTAGATACCACCAAATCCGGATCGAGGAGGTCTGGTACTTCAGTTGTTGCACATGCTTCAGCTGGACTGTTTTGAGCAAGGGAGGCTGATGACTTCAATGGAATAGATGTTGTCGGAGAATCCAACAGAACATTCATTGATTCATCATCTGTTGCAGACGGAGCATTAGGCAATGGCTGCTCCGCTGTCTGTTCTGGTACGAGTTCTGCAGGCTGATCTTCTGTCTGTTTTGCTTCAGCAGAAGGAATAACCTCGATAAAAGGTTCTGCCAGAGTCTTGCTGACAGAAGGATGATCCGGGCTTGTGGCTGGAGTGGAGATACCTAGCCTCTGTCGTTGAAAGCGGACAGCTAGGGATAGAGCATGAATATCCATCTCAAGTTGAGCAATCACAGCCCCATCATCTCTGGCAGTAGGAGCAAGCGGATCGAAGTTCTTCTTTTTGGCAGTGAGAAGCAGATTGGCCAGTCTGAATCTGTGTTTTGCCGTAAATAACTCTCTGCGCTGCACCGCAAGGCGAACATCATCAGTTTCTGTGCCTCTCAGAACCTCATCTTCCATCTTCTTCAGTCTGTGCAGCTTTCCGTAGAACATATCAATGTGGTTGACAGTCCGGTACTGGACATATTCATCAAAGACCACAAGGAGTTCAGCTAGCTTCTCATCAACATCCTCCATAGCGATGTCGATGGCAGTCTGTGCAGCAGATTTGGGTTTAGAAGAGATGGGTTCTGTGAGAGTGGCTTTTCCCTTGCCGGTGGAGGAAGGGGACTTAATCCCTGATTGGGTATAGTCACCCAACTCAGTGATAACTATCCCTTTGACCACGGGATTGGCAGAGGGAATTCTAAGGGTGACGTTGGGTGCAGGGGTTGAGGCTTGTGAAGGCTGAGGGGGGGGTTGAAGTGCAGGGGTTGCTTTAGTGGGTGGCAGTATGGGTGGAGGTAGATGTCTGGTTGGTTTGGTAATCTGGGTTCGGGGTTTTTTGGGAAGTGGCTTGGTTGGGGATGAGTGAGCAGACTGGGTTTCTTCTGAGTCAGTCTGAATGGTCAGCTTCCGCTTGACCCGAGGTTTGCGCACATCAGCTTGTTCCTCGTCCTTCTCAATCTTGACTGAGACCATAGTTGTAGGAGTAGGCGGAGCACTCTTGGACTTCAGCAGTGCAAGCCCTTTGGAGTTAAGGACCTTAAAGGGGCGGAGAGCAGACGGCTTGCTCAGCTCGAGGCCTAAGGACTCCAAGAGCTTGCTGAGAGGAACAGCAAAGCATACGGCGTGCTTGGATGCAATCACCGTTTCCAGCAGTACTCCAAACAAAATCATGGACCAGTTTATCTTCTGTCCAGATACAATAGCTGCCATAGCCCTGAACTTCTCGGCGGTTACAGCATCGAAGCTTCCTGCTTTACCCAAAAGTGGCTTGGCTACCACTTCGCACAGCACCTGGAAATGGAAGAGCATTTCCTTCTTCTTAAATGAGGGTTGCAATCGGTGGCCAGAAATAGAAATCTTCCCCTGAAGATCTAAGAGAGATGCTGGAGGAGTCTGGCCGAACTCTGTCAGGCCGGAACTGGGGAGGCCAAAGGTCTTGGCCATTGTTGTTGGCGAGATCTCGAAAGATTTGCCCTGGACAGTTGTAGAGATGGATGACTTCCGGGAGACGGCGTTGGCGAACAGCTCGCGGATTTCTGGTTCATAAACAACGGATCCGCACTCCAAAAAATTCCGTAAACCAGAGGATTCCAGGGCTCTAAAAATAGACACCATCGCAGCATCTTCTCCCCTGTAGATGTCATCAAACTCAACGGAGAGTGAGTTATGAGTGATGGTAGCCATATGAAAGAAGTTTAAAGAAGATGCGAAGAGTAAGAGAGTAAGAGAGTAAGAAGGTAGAGAGCGGTAAACTGTAAAAAGTGAAAAAGTATGAAATGTTCAGCCCGCTAAATAGGAGAGAGAAGACACGTGTCTTTATCTCCAAGACTGAGAAATAAATTATTCAAAATAAACGGTCAGGATGAAGAAAGATAAGGCGGTTAAAGTACAACTTAGTTAAAAGGTTAATCAGTCCGGGCTGTTTTGTTGTTTTTTTTTTTTTTTTTTTTTTTTTAAAAAAAATTGTCCAAACAGATCATAGGATAAAATCAGACTGACAATGATCGGTCTGAAAGTTCGGACCGGTCTGTGTCTTTCTGAACATTGTATTATCGATCTGTAGTGACAAAAATCTTTAAGGGCGAAAAGAATAAAAACATCTAAACTAATTAAGATAAGTCAATTAAACCAAGAATTTGACGGAAATAATTAAACTTAGCCTCAGGAAGTGGTTTGGTGAAGATGTCTGCTGCTTGCTGCTCTGTTGAAATGTGTTCGATCCGAATTTCCTTTTTGCCAACATGATCTCGAATAAAATGGTGTCAAATATCAATGTGCTTTGTTCGAGAGTGAAAAACTGGATTATACGTTATAGCGATTGCACTTGTGTTGTCGCAAAATATCGGAGAGTCAACAGCTTGAATGCCGTAGTCTTTGAGCTGGTGTTGAATCCAGAGCATTTGAGCGCAACAGCTTCCAGCGGCTAGGTATTCAGCCTCAGCTGTGGATGTGGCAATAGATGTCTGCTTCTTACTGAACCAAGAGATCAATCTTTCACCTAGAAATTGACATGTTCCACTGGTGCTTTTACGATCGATCTTACACCCAGCATAGTCTGCGTCTGAATATCCGATCAAGCTGAAGTTTGAATCTTTGGAGTACCAAAGACCAACGTTCTGAGATCCTTTTAAGTATTTCAGAATACGCTTGGCAGCAATGAAATGTGATTGCTTTGGTTCTGTCTGAAATCTGGCGCACATACAGACTGAAAACATAATATCGGGCCGGCTCGCTGTAAGATACAATAGCGATCCGATGAGTCCTCTATACATGGTTACTTCAACTGCCGTTCCCCCTTCGTCCTTGTCTAACTTGATTGTTGGACTCATTGGAGTTGATGCAGTTGAGCATGTTTCCATTCCAAATCTCTTGAGGAGCTCTTTGGTATACTTGGTCTGATTGATGAAAATGCCATTATTGAGCTGTTTTACTTGAAGACCCAGAAAGAATGACAATTCTCCCATCATGCTCATCTCGAACTGTCCCTGCATTAACTTAGAAAATTTCTCGCACAATTTGGGGTTAGTTGACCCAAAGATTATGTCATCAACATAAATCTGAACTAATAGGGTATGTTCCCCCTTAATGAATTTAAAGAGAGTTTTATCTACTGAACCGATCTGGAAATCATGGTTCAGCAGAAATTGAGATAGAGTGTCATACCAGGCTCTTGGAGCTTGTTTCAGACCATACACTGCTTTATTCAGTAGGTATACATGATTAGGATACGAATGGTTCTGAAATCCAGGTGGTTGCTCAATGTAGACTTCTTCCTGAAGCTTTCCATTAAGAAAGGCGCTCTTGACGTCCATCTGATATACTTTGAAATCTTTAAAGGCAGCATATGCAAGAAAGATTCGGATTGCTTCAAGTCTGGCGACTGGTGCAAATGATTCATCGAAGTCGATTCCTTCTTCTTGTCTGAATCCCTGTGCCACCAGTCTGGCTTTGTTTCTAACCACAGTTCCATCGGCGTCTAGCTTATTTCTGAAAACCCATCTGGTTCCAATAACAGGCAGATCGCTTGGTCTGGGAGTTAGACTCCAAACTTGATTTTGTTCGAATTGATTAAGCTCTTCTTGCATTGCTTTAATCCAGTTGAAATCAGTCAGAGCTTCATCGATCTTCTTGGGTTCCAGAGTTGAGATGAAGGCAGCATGAGTGAACTCATCCATCATCTGTCCTCTGGTTCTAATCGGTGCAGAAGGACGACCAATCACTAGATTAGGTGGATGCTTCTTAGTCCATCGATAGCTTGACTCTGGATTGTCTGGTTCGGTCGGAATAATAGTAGCAGCATGATCTGCATCTACTTTAATATTTGAGTCAGGAGCATCTGGATCAGCTCGATCTGAAGAAGCTTCAATGGCCTGATCCGGTCTGTCTGGCACTTCTGGTTCTGGTGGATTGTCTCTTGACCTGTTAGCTACAATCTCATCATCACTGTTAGCTTCGAGATGGATACTTTCCATCTGATTTTGAATTGAATCTTTGTTGCCCTCAACACATAATGATTCATCAAAAACTATATGAACAGATTCTTCTACAGTTAAAGTTCGATTATTAAACACTCGATAAGCTTTGCTAATTGATGAATATCCTAAGAATATACCATTATCTGACTTAGCTTCAAATGCTGTAAGATGACTCTTACCATTGTTGTGAACGAAGCATTTACAGCCAAATACATGAAAGTGAGAAACAGATGGTCTGTTACCAGTCCATATTTCATATGGAGTGAGATTCAGCTTCTTGTTAATCATAGATCGGTTTTGAGTGTAGCAAGCAGTATTTACAGCTTCTGCCCAGAACTTTTGAGAGATTCCAGAATCAGCAAGCATTGTTCTTGCTGCTTCCTTGAGCGTTCTGTTTCTTCGTTCTGCAACTCCATTCTGTTGAGGAGTTCTGGCGGCTGAAAACTCATGCTTGATTCCATGATCTTCTAGAAAGGATTCAAGATTCTGATTTGAAAACTCAGTGCCTTTGTCACTTCGAATCCTGTCTATGCTGGATGATTTCTCGTTCTGAGTGCGTTTCAGCAGCTTGATCAACTTCGGACCGGTCTGATCTTTACTGCTCAGAAATATAGTCCATGTAAAGCGTGAATAATCATCAATAACAACAAGAGTATACCGCATTCCCCCTAAACTTGTTATTGGTATAGGACCAAACAAGTCCATATGCAGTAATTCTAAACAGCGGGAGGAGGATTTGGCATTCTTGTTTTTGAAGGATGATCTGATCTGTTTGCCCATTTGGCAAGCTTCGCAGATCTTATCCTTAGCAAAGTCTATCTTGGGCAGACCGATAACTAAATCATGTTTACACAGGCTAGCAATGGTCTTAAAGTTGATATGATTCAAGCGCTTATGCCATAGCCAGTGTTTATTATCATTGTTAGCGATGAAGCAAGTAGGATTATCAGGTTGAGCATGATTCCAGTTAATCTTATATGTGTTTCCATTCCTGATTCCTACGAGCATGGTTATACCGTCTGATGATTTAACAGTGCAAGTGTGTTTATCAAATTCTACAGCATAACCATTATCACAGAGTTGACTGATACTAATCAGATTATAGCACAGATTTTCAACTAACAGCACATCATTGATAATAATGTTACCATGGACAATCTTACCCTTGCCCACGGTCTTACCCTTTGAGTTATCTCCGAAGATGATTTTGGGTCCAGTGCATTCTGTGACTTCAGACAGCAGCTTGATGTTTCCAGTCATGTGACGAGAGCACCCGCTGTCCAAGTACCAATCTGATGCGAGATTCTTCTGTACCTGTCATCACACATATTTATTGTTGGTACCCAATCCTATTTGGGTCCAGAACGGATTAGCCCTTTGGGAACCCACACCTGTATCAGCTTTAGTGGCTTGTGTGTGTAGGGTGTGCTATGTGCTGGTCTGTTTCGATGTTGTGTGTGATAATGTGTGCGCTGTGAAAACCTTTGATTTTCATAAGGTAGTCTATATCTTCGTTGAATCGGTTTTGAGTTATAGTAATTGTATTGTCTTCCTTGCCTTCGATCTTGCATTTTTGAATTTGGTCTCACAAACACAAATCTTGCTGGTGCCTTATCGTTGGCTTGGTCGACATAACCAATCCCTTTTCTCAAATTTTGATTTACGTAAGAGACTCCTGTTTGAATCTTAGGTGCTTCAGTTTCATATACTGTGCTGGATTTAACAAATGTCATTTATTTGACTTGATTCTTTACCAGCAACAGCTCAGACTCATCTTTGGTGCATTCTTTGGTGTCAAAGCCTATGCCGGTGAAATCACCGACATTTCTTTGAGCTTCTTGTAATTCTTACAATGATGTTCTGGATTTTGTCCATGTTTTGAATATATGTGAGAGCTTAGCATTTTGTGTGCTAATTCTCTTATTTTCTTCATGGAGCTGATCATAAGAGATTTTCAGCTTATTCAGCTCGATCTGGAGATTTTTGCACTCACCCTGCTCAGAGCAGCTTGGTTTGTTGTGCTCATCCATTTGAGTACTGATTTTGGCTTTATTCTTCTCAAATGACTCAGCTAAGATCCTATAATCATTTGCCATGTCTTGCAGTGCGGACATGAGCTCTTCTCGTGTAAAATCATTTGATTCAAATTCAAATACCTCATCTGTCTGACTCATTTCTTCATCTGCCATCAGACATTGAACCTCTTCTTCGCTTTCGCTGGAAGAATATTCAGAGCTGTCTGAATCGGAATCAGTCTGAGCCCATTTGCTGTTTCCTTCCTCAGCAACTAAGACTTTTTGGGATTTTCCATGATTCTTGCGGTCTTTGTGGTGCTTCTTCTTTCTATCATCACGATGCTTCTCTTTCCTTTCTTCTTTCTTCGGTCTGGTGCAATCTGCAATAAAGTGTCCGGTCTTACCACAATTGTAGCAAGCCTGATCGTTAACAGTATCATCTTTTCTTGATTTATAATGATGAGAGGGTTTGAAGTTCCTCTTATTTTTAGACATAAATTTACCGAATTTCTTTACAAATAATGACATAGCATCGTTACTCATCTGTTCAGCAGATCGGTCTGATGTTTGAAGCGATCTGGTCTGGGATGGCTGCCAGGGCCTTGTTGGGTTGAGAGATGAATGGCTCTGCTTCACCTCTGCTATTAGTTCAAACTCATAGGCCTTGAGGTCTGCAAACAGATCATGAAGTTCAACCTTGTTAAGGTCTTTTGATTCCCTCATGGCAATGGTCTTTACATCCCATTCCTTTGGCAGAGCTCTCATTACTTTCAGAGCGATCTCTCTGTTAGAATATTCCTTCCCCAGACCATTCAGTTCATTTATGATGCTGGTGACTCTTTCATCAACTCATTTAGAGTTTCACCACTTTTCATCTTTATGCTCTCAAATCTTTGAAGAGCCACAGTTAACTTGTTTTCTTTGGTCTGGTCGTTGCCTTCACATAGCTGTGCTATCTTCTCCCAAATTTCTTTGGCAAGTAGAGCACATTTTGATTTTGCTGAACATGTTCTTGTCCAAAGTTTTGAACAAGATGTCTTTGGCCACATGTCGAGGTTTGCTTTCTTTCTATCCTCATTCGTCCAGAGGGATCTGTCTTTTTCTACCATTTGTGGTTCTCCGCTGGTAGTGGCGACTGCTGTATTTATTTTTAGGATCTTCATTGGTCCATCGGTGATGACGAACCACATGTCGTCATCCTGAGCTGCCAGGTGAGCTTGCATTCTGATTCTCCAGTCATCATAATCTTCTTTTGAGAACATGGGGGATTTTGTTGAATGATGCCATCAGCTTAATATTCTTTGTGCTGATTAAGATACCTGGCTCTGATACCACTTGTTAGGATCGGTCCGGAGTGTTTAGAGGGGGGGGGGGGGGGTGAATGAACACTCCTTACAAAATTTATCCCTTGTGATTTCTTTCTGATTAGTGAAAGAAATCTGTTACTTAATCAACTCTTTGAACAGAACAGACCACTAATAAGTAATGCGGAAACGGTCTGCTCTGTTATAAGTAAGAACAGCTCGATGGCTAAGTGCAGAATGATAAGACACAGGATATGTTTCTGGAAGTTCGAAGGTGGTGTAATCCTTCTACGTCTCCCCTTCTTCCAATTAAGGAAGGTTTATACTAGAAGACTTTGATTTATACAATCCTGTTGTACAAACCCGATTCAGGCTGGATTTACCTCACTACCAGTCTGAAACTCCTAGTCACTCAACCTGCTCAGACACACTCTGTCTGACAGTTACAATATGTTGCTCACTTCTATTTTTCAATACACAATGCGCACAGTGATCCTACAATGATCAAATGTTACAAAGTAATTGCGCTTAAATGAATAACTTCAGCTCGAAAGCTTCTGTACTTTGTAAGCGTGTGCTGTTTAGCTTTCTTGTATATTTTTCAATTGATCAGCGTGAGTTGTAGAGTCGAGAGTCTTTTGCATCTGTTTGTTGCATCCTTTTATAGTTGAAGGTGGCAACGGCATTGTTTCCCTTAATGTGCAGCTATGACTCTTTTTAGACTCTGAGAAAGCTACAGTCTTCTTCTTCAGGATACTTGCCGTTCTGGTATATGCTTTCGGCGACTGTCAGGTAAGCTCTTCTTTGTCTTCTTACCTATTATGGCAATCTTCAGTCTTTGGTCCTTTGTAGCATTAATTGCAGCATTAAATGCTGCAATAAATATCCGTTGATGATTCGGACTGAGAAGCCATCCTTTATGTATCCTTGACTGCTCTGATCTGATAAAGGTTGAGATCGATCTGAAGCATCGATCTGTCATTCTGGAATCCATCGATCCGGTCTGATATGTAATTCTTTATCAGTTTGCTCTGATATGTCCGATCGATCTGGTATGCCTAGTTTCCATCGATCCGGTCTGAAATGCTTTGCCATCTTGCTCTGTTGAGTCCGATTGATCTGGTCAATCTGATTTCTATCGATCCGGTCTGAACTGTTTTGTCATCTTTAAAATCTCATCGATAAGGTCCGGAACTAACC